>VYXC01009303.1:465523-483898 GCA_013397175.1 Platysteira castanea
GGAGTATCAACAAAATGTTGTGGCAGTTGCTGCCTGAAAGAACCCTTCATGCTTGCTATCAGATTGTTGGTGTGGGGATGCCTGTAATGACAACACGTAAAAGTGAGCGAGACCAGAGGGAGAGGAAAACAACCAACTTCAGAGGATCTGTAACAAACCTCCAGCCCCATCCTTCTCATCCCGTAAATAACAATCAAACTGTTACTCTCCAGGGCACCACGAATCTGACTGCACTTTTCTCCTCTCTTTTTGGCTTGGCTATTTACGAATTTATTGAAAATGTTTATTGAAAAGGTCCCTTCTGTTGCTGGCAGTTGGTTGCCAACTCCTGTTATTACTGCCCTTGCCAAATGGTCCCTCTGCTTTGCAGAACATCACCTGGGCTTCTCTGAGCTGAAGGGAAGGGAAATGCTGGGAAATATGGAAAGGAGTTTTTGATCTGCTGTCAAGGGTGACAAAACAGGGACTAGAACTACTTAGTGAACAAATTGTTTGTAAAATTTACCAGGGAGAAGTAAGAAAAATCAACGAAATTACGAACTGATAGCGTTGAAGAACTATTTTAAAATTGTATTTGTTACAAAGCTAGCGTGAGATGAGACAGAATTGTATGTTCCTTTTAGGAAAAAGAGGACATCCGTGCCTTTACCAGCAAATAATGTTGGTCAAGACTCTGGTGACAAGTTCCATGGTTAATTTCTGTCCTTGTGGAGGACATCTGTGCCACAGCAGTTACCAGAGACAGGTTTTGCTGAGGAAAAGGTAAATTTCATCGTGGTTGCTGCTATTTCTATTGAAGCTTGGGGTTCCATGTTGCCGTCACACTGCTGGGACTTCATCACCCTCAACTCAGGAAGGAGCCTGCCTTGTTTTGGTCTCTTTCTCCTGGGCCCCTTCTTCCCTCTGCCTGTTTTGCCTTCTGCTGGAAATGCTTTTCCTTAATCAGCCCAGATTCACACCGTGCCCGAGGTTTCCTGAGCAGAAGACCCTGCTGTGGCAGCCCAGAACACTCCTCAGACCGTACAGGGGGGTCTGGAGCCCTGCCAGGCAGTTTCGGAACTCGAGACTAAAGCACAGAACTCTGTGCTTGAGCCGTGACATCGGAGAACGCTGCCCACATTGAGAGATGAAATGCAAAATAGAAAGAAAATGTGTAATTAGCTTATCTTATCACTGGGTGAATGTAGGTTTTAGATTTATGGAGGTAGGAAGGAAAAAAGCAAACATGGAGGGCAAAGGGCGGTGCCCCTTCCCCTTCCTCTTTCTTCTCTCCCCTCCATCTCCTGCTGTGACGATGGGGATGGGCATTGGTGGAGGCAGCACTGTCATGGTAAGAAAAGGTAGAAATTAATTGGGAAAAATTGATAAATAATTATACGTTGTAGAACTTGGTTGGTTTTCCTGAAAGAGATAAAAAGGTAAAGACGGCCTTCTCAGGCGTCATTCCTGCTGTGGATCTCAGTGGAGCAGGTCCTGCTGTCCTTGCTCCAGACTCTGAGAGATAAGAAACAATAAACAACTTGAACATGAATTAGCAGGAGTGTCCATTCTCTTGGCTCGGGCTCGGGACTTTTTAAGACCATGAAACAGCCATAAAAACCACAAAGAACACTAATAAGTGGTCGCTAATACCCTGCAGGCAGCACTTTGAGGAGCAAAACCGCCCCACCACAGAGTCGCAGCGTGGCTCGGGTTGGAGGGCACCTTCCATCCCAGGGACCTCTCGTTCCCACCCCTCTGCGTGGGCAGGGCCACCTTCCCTTCCAACCCGACCGTCCTGTGACTGATTCCCACCAGGCTGGGCTCCCAGGGTGGGTGAGCACCGAGCACACCGTGAGATGTTGGTGTAGGAACACTCCCCTCAGGAGATCCACCCTGACTCCAAGCAGCAGTCCCGCCGTGGGGGTTGGTGGGAGCTCGGTGCCACACGCATTTTACGAAATATTTTTGTTAAGTCTGTTAGTCTGGCTTCCCCCACCTCCCTAAATAACTGCTCTTCATTTTGTAGCGATTCCTGTTCACAGTTCTGACACGTACCCGGCCCAAGCTGTTGCGTACTATAATCTGCTAAATTCTCTGGCAAAACTTGGCACTGTTCTTTTCCTTTCCCCCCTTTTATTGACAGCATTAATGCCCTCTCCAAAATGTAGAGAGGAACAGCGCAATTTGTGAGGGTCAAATTTGACTTTGGATGGGAACACACTGTTCCTGTTGAAGTCTATTGAAACTTAGGGAAAAGTCTGATGGCAGAATTTCATTCCTGAGCATAAAGATGTCACAGAGGAAACACACTTGATAGTTTGGCCTTGTGGAAGAAATCTGATGTGATCTAGACCGTAGCTGGAGGGCACAAGGCCTTACTTTGTCTGCTGTGTGGAGTACAACAACATTTTGTGTTTTTATTGCTAAGTCCCTGATAACAAAAGCAGCTAACACACAACTCCCTAAACCGGTGGATGTTATATATAGAGCCCCACATTCCTCCCAGCACAGCCAGAAGTCCTGAAGTTAGCATAACTCACTTAAATGGTGACAATTTTGTCATTTTTTAGCATTTATGTGGCACTGGATTTACTAGGCCAACTGTCCCTCTCACTCTAAAGGTGCTGTAAATCTGTAGCAACGAGTTTGGAAGAAAGCCAGAGGCATTTGAGTCAAAGAGAGGACCTGGCCCACGATTAGGTACTCACTCCTGGGCAAGCTTCATTAACCACAAGACACCAAAAGCAATGTCCTGTCACTTTTTGAAGCCGGTTGAAAAAAAATGAAATAATTTTCCAGGGGACAGAAGAAACAGCCTGGTCTGTAATATCAGTTTTGCTGCTGAAAATTGAGGCAGGATGTGTTGGAGTCACTGTGAGAAGCAGAGCAGAACACCTGGACAGCTGTGGGGAAGACCTTAGGGAGGGTGTGGAAACCTCTGAGAACATGCTGGAGATGACAAAAAGGGAAATTTATAGGTGTAGATGATGTGGGGAAAAAACTGAGAGTAGAGAGCACCCCAGGAACAAAGATGAGGGAAGGTTTGTTGACCTGGGTCAATTTTCATCATCTTGGGAAGAGCAGTGACCTATCGAAAAGAAAAAAAGATGACAAAAGGTACTAACAAAGCTGGGATATTTATTGTTAAAATCATGTGTTTTGGGAATTGGGGGATGATCAGGAGCTGGCGAGGATCAGGAACAGTGGGCCAGCATGCGAATTGAGGGGAAACAGGAAGAAAATAAAATACATTTAGGCTGCTGCTCTGTGTTCTGAACTGTAGAAGGCTGAGGAACGGCTGGACTTGGCTCTCAGTGCTCTGGTCGAGCTGACAAAGTAGAGTTGATAAAAGGCTGGGCTTGATGAATCTTGGAGGTTTTTTCCAATCTAAAAGATTCTGTGATCCCGTGACTTCACTGTAGAAACAAAAGAACCTTTTAAAATTAGATTTGTTAGTTATATTCACTGCATCCTACCAAATCGGGTTTATTAACTGCTTTTACTGGTGCTAATCCTTATTTTTATTCTGAAAAATAAATCCAGGGGAGATCATTCTTAATGATTAAATCCATTGATCTCTATTAGCACTGAAAAGCAAATAGCATCACTGAGGCTGCTTGAGATAGATCTGTGCACCTAAAAGCAAATTGTGGTTCCCTGCATTGCTGACACACGTGGCTACAGGCACTGGGTGTCCTTCTTCAGTGATGCTGAGGGCAATTTCCCACAGATTTGATGGAACAAAACCCATCGTCACAAGCTGTTTTTCCTCTAAAAGTTTCAGGCTGAATTGGGCACAGGTTTTCTTTGTCTTCTACTGCTTTGTGTATCACCTTGTGTGTCATGAGCCAGCAGCCCCAAGAGCTGACTGAGGACAGCTTCTTCCTTCCCTGGCACTGCTGCAAAAGACTTTGCAAGTTATTTGCGCTTTATTTTTTAACTGTGCTATAAGGTTTGATGATTTCAAACAGTGTCGTTTCATACATCTTTATGGTGAGGCTTTTATACTTTGCAGTTCCCCTTTTAATGAACAACCGGAATGCAAAAATATCTTTGGAAACGCATGGAGCACACACAATTTTGTGATAGTTTGCACAGAAGACAAACTCCTTCTTCACCACAAGCAGCAAATGGGCTGTTTATGCCCAGTGCCTGAGACTTAATTTAACTTCATTATTAAACAGAAAATGTCCCATCGTGGGTGAGTGAGGGAGATTTTTACATCCCTCCCTTGTGAATGCTTTTAATTGCGGGGATATATTGTATTGATTAATTTCTCAGTATAATGTTTTAATGTGTCCAGCCCTGGTGCCCAGCCCAGGAGGGACCTGGAGCTGCTGCAGCCAGGCCAGGGCAGGCACCAGGAGGAGCAGAGGGATGGAGCAGCTCTGCTGGGAGCAAAGGCTGCCACAGCTGGGATTGTCCAGCCTGGAGAGGAGAAGCTCTGGGGGCACCTCAGGGTGGCCCTGCAGGGCCTGCAGGAGCTGCAGGAAAGATGGAGAGAGACAATGGACAAGGGCTGCAGGGACAGGGCCCAGGGAATGGCTTCCCAGGGCCANAAGCAGAGAGTTCTGGGCTTTAGTCTCGAGTTCCGAAACTGCCTGGCAGGGCTCCAGACCCCCCTGTACGGTCTGAGGAGTGTTCTGGGCTGCCACAGTGCCAGAGGGCAGGGCTGGGTGGGATCTTGGGCAGGAATTGTTCCCTGGGAGGGTGGGCAGGCCCTGGCCCAGGGTGCCCAGAGCAGCTGTGGCTGCCCCTGGATCCCTGGCAGTGCCCAAGGCCAGGCTGGACACTGGGGCTGGGAGCAGCCTGGGACAGTGGCAGGGGTCCCTGCCATGGCAGGGGTGGGATGGATAAGATTTATAGTCCCTCCCAACCCAAACTATTATATAATTCTATGATTCCTATGATAAATATGAAACCACTTTTGTGTTTTTTATTACATCCAACAGCGCCTTGCCATGTTCCTTCTTTTAAGTTTTACATGGATTGTTGCTGTTCAGATACCCCAAACTTGCTGTCTTTTTGAAACAGGATATGCAGTGTCCGAAATACAAAGTCGTGACGAATACTTGTCACCTGCGTGTCAGAACATAAACTCATTAAATTCTCAGAACTCTCTGGCACCTTGCAGTCCAAAATCAACAAGATGCTTGGCCCTCCCATGCGTAATTTGAAGGCCAGTGCTGTAAGCTGGCTACAATCTGGGGAGCTGCAGTGACTCACAAGGATAAACAGTACTTGGAATTTGTTAAATAGTCATTAGAAGTTACTTGATATGAACATTAATATTTTCTTTGAGTTATTTAATATCGCAGACTTGAATTCATGACAATGTCAGCCGAGAAGTAAATGTGGCATTGAAAGTGATTTATTCTTGCAATAATGGAAAAATCTTCTAGTAAGGCATGTGTGGGGAGCAGAGGGTTTAACTGGAGATGGATGTTAAAATAAAATAAAATAAAATAAAATAAAATAAAATAAAATAAAATAAAATAAAATAAAATAAAATAAAATAATCTCCTGAAAAAAAAGTCAAANAATAAAATAAAATAAAATAAAATAAAATAAAATAAAATAAAATAAAATAAAATAATAATAATTTACTTTGGGTTTTTCCTTAGCCAATCCATGTCTATTGAGTGCAATGGCAGCAGGATCAGGTGCATCTCTTGTAAACCAACCTTCATCAATGCTCTGAGGGAAGCAATGCTGCTCAGAGAAGTTCCAGGTGGATGATGCTTTGTTTCCAATAATGAAAGAAAAGAAAATGTAGAATTTGCTGTAGAAGGAAAAAAGTGTGATAGTTTGTTAGAACAACTTTAACTCAAAAAATTGTGGAAAAACTTCCGAAAATCTTTGAGAACCTAGTATGGCTTTTTCAAAATATCTTTTATCTTTTTCAGAGGAGCCAAGTGAGTTTCTTCCACTTTCTGAGCATCTTTATTGCCCAGAAAGAACCACCAAAATTATTTTGCTTTAAATCACCAAAGTAATAGCTGGTTATGAAAATTTTTATGCGGAAAATGACACCTCTTGCCAGATTATGGACAGAAGTGACTGTGGTAGGTAGACAGCCCCTGAGTGATTCCACCCTAATGGAGCAAAGGGATTCAGAAATTAAAGATGGGAACAAAAAAACCAAACCCAACCAAAACTGATTACAAGACAACTTACATTTCCATTCAGTTTCATTTTAGTGCGACCAGTTTAGTCTGAGTATGACCTTTTCAGTGATGGAAGCCACTTCCCACACTCCCCTCCCCACGTCACAGTGTCCATCTGCACCACCTCACACAGAACACCAAAGAGTTTTGGCACAGCGCTTAGGAACATTTTCAGCTAGAAGTGGAGGATTCAACAGCACCTCAATAAACAAAGATAATCCTTTTCCTGCACGTGCTCTCTCCCCGGTATAAAAGTGACATTCTTCCTTACCTTTGTTTTTGGGGATGGGAAAAGAAGATTTTGAATTAGAGTGGGACACGCTATTTTAATAAATCTGTCCTTATCTTCAAAAGATAGTAATTACGTTTCAGGCGGGTTTGTGAAGATTAATTAAATCGTGCTTGCACAACAAAGACTCTTGGGAAAGGGAGTGATAGATATACAGAAATATACCAAATACTCTCGGTTTTATGCCAAGGTGAAAAAGAACCATGGAATCGTCTTTAAAATAAAATGCCTTTTGTGTAATAGAGTGGTGTTTACGGACATTTAATCAATTTTTCTAATTACTTTGCAAGTCAGCTTCTGGAACGGGACGGTGGGACAGGATATCCCAAGGCTCAGTTTCCACTATCAAAGCATATATCAAAGTATAAACTCCCAGTTTTGGGAAACTTGGGCTGAGATAGTTATCTTGAAAGCAGATAATCTTGGCTGGGATACTTTAAAGTTTTTATTGGCCTTCCAATGTGAGAAAAAGAAATTGAGACTGATCTGAGAAGAGACAGACCTTACGGAGGTGGAGGCTGTCAGTGCATCCTGGGCCAGAAAACGATGACAGCTGAAAATCCTTCCTGAAAACCCGAGGAACGTGAAAGTCTGGATAAAAAACCTCCTCGTGGGACTCAGCATCACCAGTTTTTGAGGAGGATCTACAGTCAGTAGCTGTGCTGTGCTCTTTATCCTTTTCCCCCAGGCAGCCTGGACTCAGTAGCTGGTCATTAAGAATTATTGGGATTATTTTCTCCTTATGTTGTTGGAGACTGGCAAATACTTCTTCCTTATTTTCACGTTTGAAAGGGTACATGACAGCATGAAGGACATCCCCGTGCAGGCTGGAGCTAGTGAAAAGCTCAGTGAAAAACTGCAGAAATCCCATTTTACTGCAAGCTCCAGGAAATAATTTTGTTTTGCATTTAGAGGGGGAGAAGAAGTGACATTACCCGAGGCTAGAAAGTAATACAGTAATAGAAAAAGGGTACTACAGTCGTAGTTCTGAAAATTTACTCAAAACAAAACCAGAAAAAAGGAAACTGGTAATATTTTTTATGTAAAAACCAAGCTATATTAATATTGGTTAAGCTTTTTTTCTTCCTGCAGGCCACTGTAAGAGTTTTAAGAAAATCTGGAAACATCTATTTATTATTTAATAAAAATCCCTGCTCCCTCGTTTCTACTTTTTAGACGTAACACTGTTACACAGTCCTGTTCCAAGACCTTTCCTTCTGATTTATCCGGGGCTAAGCAAGAATAACAAAGCCAAGATCTTGGTGGAAGGCACGAGATGTGATTTACTGCCAGTTGTCTGCAGAGATAAGACTGAGAGGTCTGGGGGTTATCAAGGAGGGGTTTGACTGTGCAGAAGGCAAAGCTGGGCAAGTCAGGCTTGACCTGGAGCTTACCTGGAACTCCCTGACCTGACAGAGCCCCTGGCAAAGGTTTGGGAAAGGCCTAGGGCAGAGACAAGGTCTCACTCAACCTCTCAAGGTGAATGTGAGAGCTGTTCTCTCTTTCCCAGGGCTCTTGCAACACCTTTTTACTCCTCCTATTGATACCCCAGCATTCCAGAGGGAAACTCATTGCCTCAGCTGCTTGCATGTGCCTGTGTCCAGCTGGGGAAAAAACCCCAAGGAAATATAAATTTTTAGAAGGCAGGAGGGTCAGGGTTTTGCCCTGCTTCCAGCCGCTGGTTATTTTGGTTTTGGCATTATTTTCTTTTAAATAAAATCAGGCAGTTTAAGTTCATTCCCTCTTTTGGGCTAGACAAGGCTATTGCTGCCCAAGTCACTTACAAGAGGCTGCTTTTGGCAGATTGGGAGGTTTTATAGAGAAAATTAGCGTATGTAACATCAGAGGTGCAAAAGGGAAGGGCTGTTTGCCAGATACCTGCAGCCTCATCAGCCCTGCACTTACCTGAAAATGCTTTTCACTTTCCCCGTTGTTCCAGGTGAGTAATTAAAAAAAACCCTGACTGTGATATACCACCCTGATTTTGTACTGAGACTATAATAAAATGATTTTTGATTAAAAATACCTCTTGATCATAATTACGTAATCAACGCTGATTAAGAAGGTAAATGAAAAATTATAACTATTTAAAAACACCTAAATTACCTGTTTTAAACAAGAAACAAAATTATAAAGTTGCTGCTTATAAAGTTTGCCATCAGTTTATTCATCTGCAGCTTCCATTTTTTCTCTCTTTCTGGAGGTTTGGAAACAGGGTAATAAGTGTTTTACTCTCCTCAGGCAGACTTACCTGCTTTAAAATTCAACCCCCATATATTTGTATAGTTTGTGCATCAGCAACGGGAATGACATGTCTGTGCTTCGCCAGGCAGCCCCCCTGACACCTTGCCATCCCAGTTCTGCAAGGATGAGTCTGCTAGGAGGACGAAAAGCAGAAGTGTGCTGCAGGGAGTGAGAAAGATCTGCTGACCTGGAACCAGGCAAATCTGCAGAGACTGGGTAGTGCACGAGCCGGGAGCACTGCTTAACAAAGCATAAATTAAAACCTGGGAGAGATCAATTCATTAAATGTGTAAAGCATCTGCGGTTCCTACTTTGAAAAGCACTTTAACGCTCGTAAAAATGAGGCATGTCTCGAAGCAAGAGCTAACGGCTTTGGAAGATTCATAAATTTCATCAACAGTGCTACTTTGAGCACTGATGAACTTAAGCTGTTTGTATATTACAAAGAATTCCATTAAAACTTCATTGCCCACGTAGGTGGAAAAAAGAGCTGATTTTTTAACAGGTAATTTGGATGGGAGAATTGCCATTTCCCTGATCATGATTTCAGATCGTTTTTACTAGCCATCTGCCAATTTTTTTGCATGCTGGAGGGAAAGGATGCAACCAGAGGGACCTGGACAGCCTGGAGAGATGGGACATTGGAACTTCATGAAGTTCAACAAGTGCTGGTGCTGCAGCTGGGCCAGAGCAACCCCTGGGGCTGATCCAGGCTGGGGATGAAGTAGGACACAGTGATTATGATTGTGAGGACGACAGTTATTAGGTTTATTGCCAACACAGTTCCTACATAACAACTCTGCCACCTATTATCCACTGCTGCAGTATATTCAGGTTTTGGTCCCTCCCGCTGAGTCACAAGCTCCAGTGAGACCCTCCTGGCTTTCTAAACTACTCAGAAAAGTCTCAGATTAGTCTCAGATTAGTCTCAGGTCGCAGTCTATATAGAGTTACAATTTAAGCAGGTTCAGCTGGAAACATACAAATTTAGTCTTTGCCTGTGCAGAACTCACAATAGCAAACCAACAAAGTACTCGTGGAGTTTTAGGATTTCCCCTTTTTCAGGACAATGTGCACCAAAGACAGTGGCAAACATCTACAGAGACCACAAGGGAGACCGAGAGGGACTTTTGACAAGGACATGGAGTGACAGGACAAGGGAGAATGACTTTAAACTGAGAGAGAGTTTAAAATGAGAGAGAAATTCTTCCCTGTGAGGGTGGGCAGGCCCTGGCCCAGGGTGCCCAGAGCAGCTGTGGCTGCCCCTGGATCCCTGGCAGTGCCCAAGGCCAGGCTGGACACTGGGGCTGGGAGCAGCCTGGGACAGTGGCAGGGGTCCCTGCCATGGCAGGGGTGGCACTGGGTGGGCTTTAAGGTTCTTTCCAACCCAATCTGAGGTAGAAAGACACCTTTCCTATCTAGCAGCCTGTAAACGTGGCAATAATCTTTGAAGATGCTCTAATAATATCTTCCACACTGTCATATTATCTTAGAGGTGAAACTCGTATCAGCAATCTAAAAACAGGAGTTACAACCACTGGGGCTGTGCTTTGCTCTTCAGCCCTGTGAAATCAGCATGATTTCTGTTGTCTTCTCATCCCTTTTGCTGACGTGAAAGTCACACTGAGGCACGCTGAATGTGGATGGAACAAAACTGGCCACCCAGGAAGATAAAAACAGGATTTGCATGTTGTCAGCACCGTTTAGCACTCTTTGCTGCACACAGATGCCCTTTGAGAGGGCAGAGTGTGATCTGTTACCCAGATCTGAGGTTTCTGTGCTATTTGCCCTGCAATGATACCTCTGGACAGCTTTCTTTGCACAGATAATTGTAAAACTCCTGTTCTACTTGGGTGGGAAATAGCTTTTTCACTATTTCTATCAAGCCACATAGGTACATGTGTGTGAATACATGTACAACACACACACAGAGTTTTTCTCTACAAGTGGACAAGAAGTCCATGGCACCTTTTTGAGCAAAGCCATCAATATTTGACCTTTTCTATAAAGACTTTCCTGAGGGAGAGTGATGACAGGCATATCTTCTTCTGATTTATTAGGGAAGGATTATCCCTGGTAGAAATAGAGGAAGGTGATAATAAATATTTTCCTTCAGACAGACATTCCCATATTTCTGTGTATTTTGTTTATGGCACAAACACTGAAATAATAATGAAAACACCTGGAATGAGTAATCAACAGGTTAAAAAAAATCATAATCTGTTCTTTATTAACTGGTGTGAAGTTTTCTTGCTCAGTACATAGACTTGGTATCTCAAGAGTGCAAGCACGTCAGTGTGGGTGTGATTTTTCTTTTCCTGAAGTCATTGGAGTAGCCTTTACAAACTTGTCTATTACTTTGGAAGAGAAAATGGTTTTAATGCATTATTCCCACTTACTCAAGATTTATCTCTAGGATGCACAAAACCTGGAAAAAAAATGGAGGAGGAGGTTTGGAAAAACCCCATTATTTTCTGGATTTATAGCTGAATAATGGCCTAATGTTTATTGCTGATCGTTGCAGGTCATTTCTTTGGATGCTAGACACTATTATCTATATAAATCTAATCAGAATCTAACGTTATTTGCAGTTGCAATGTACATATAAACGCTGTTTGTGTGCATGTGGGTCTTGCCAGAATCAGTCCAACCTTCCTTCCTTTCTTTCTTTCTTTCTTCTTTTCTTTCTTTCTTTCTTTCTTCTTTTCTTTCTTTCTTTCTTTTCTTTCTTTCTTCCCTCCTTCCTTCCTTCCTTCCTTTCGTCCTTCCTTTCATTCTTTCCTCCTTCCTTTCTTTTCATCTTCCTTCCTTCCTTCTTGCCTCCCTCCCTCCTTTCCTTTCTTCCTTACTCTCCTTCTTCCTTTCTTCTCTTCTTTCCTTCTTTCTTTCTTTCTCCCTGTCATTCTCCCTGCCTTTGTTCTCTTTCTGTCTTTCTCCCTCTTTCTCTCTCCCTCTCCCGTTTACTGTTAAATAACACCTGCATTATAACTGGGACGATTTTTAAAGCAGGAAGGTGAGCCTTCCCCCTGCACAGCTGTACAAGCGATAATGACTTCACAGGGACATGGCAAGAGTTAAACCTTCATGCTTCAAAAACCTTTCAAAATTTTTTGGACGGGAGTTGCCGCAGGAGTGAAAAAAAGTCAGTGTCACCCTCACGCTGTCCAAGTCCGACAGCTAAGAGAGAGCCAGAGATGAAAAGTCTTTGGATTTGGTCACTCTAAGTGTGCTGTGGACTGGGGGGATCCTGTTCCTCGATGTTAATGTGTTTACTTTGTGGTAGTTTATATCTTGGGTACCAGTGAGAGATTAGTGTGCAGGAAGAGCAGTGGGTGTGTACGTTCTCTCACATGTACACACGTAATTCATCACTTCGTGCCAGCCCTGGAAATGGTGCAGAGAAGGTGCAGTTACAGCAACAGGAAATGGGCCATTTCAAGAGGTATTTGTTGTGCTTTTTCGGGGTGTGTGTGTGTGTGTGGTGACTTTAAATGGGGAAGGCTTATTACATTAATAACTCAGGAAGCAGTAAATAAATAAAACGCGAGGCAGTTAATCTAAATTTAAGTGCCAGGGCTTGGGTCCAGCTTTGGAGGATAACACAGGAAGCTCCAAACTTGCAGTGCTCTTTGCAGGGGAAGTTTATCTCGGCGTGGCTGTCTGGCAGGGAGGGATGGGGGGCCCTGGGGCTGGTGGTTTGTGCAGCCAGGGCAGCCCAGGGGGATGGGGTTGGCAGCTGAGGAGGGTCCCTGCTCCTCCACGCAGCCCAACAGGACCTGAGAGGGGCTCCAAGCTGACTGCCACCCGTGGGTTATTTCACTTTCCAGGAGGGGAGGACCAGTGGGAAAGTAAATTTGCTTGGGTGAAGTGGTCTCTGCTTCTTCTGGGTGGGGCTTGGACCTTCCTCTGTCACAGAATTTCATGAAATTAGTCAGTGGAGACCATCAGATGTTTTGAGATCTGTGGTAACAACAGGTATTGGTGGCTGCTCTTGTTGATGTACGTGCTGGAAGAATGATTAATGTTTAATGTAACAGCTCAGGATTGGGGTTAATCACACTGAATTTCCTATGAGTGCCTTGCTTCCAGTGGACATTTTGCTAACTATAACAGGGCAAAAGATGAAACTTGCCATAAAAACCTCACCTGTAATGTTCAGCATGAATGAATGTTAGCTAGAGCTGGTCAGTTCTGAAAGCTACTAGCAAGTGTAATTAAACCCTGTAAAGCAATGGCTCCCTAGGGAACAAGCTGCTTTAAAGAGAAAAATGACTTTACACTCCCTCCTCCTATTCAAGGAGCCTCAGGTGTATCTTATATCCCTCCCAGGCTGTTCCTTGCCCAAAGGTTTTTGTGTGACTTGGTGCTCTTCGAGAGACCAACATCTTCACACTGGGATTTGTGCAGTGATTTTTGTGCAGAGCCCAAGGTGTTCTCCAGGTACTGCCCGAGGGAGGTCGTTCAGATGTTTCATTATTTCAGCAACTCCCAAAGATCCGTGAAGTAACAGGGATCCTGAAAATAATAGGAATGACGTGGTAAGAGTAATAAAAAGACCACTAGAGGCTATTGTGGCTCCCTTAATAACGTTGTATGTTACGGATTTTGTTAAATATTTAGTATTCTGCAAGAATCCCATTAAAATAGGTGTGTTAAAATGAGGTGAAAGTCAACAATGCTTAAAGACTTAGCTTTTGGTCTGTAATTGATGCAGTTTCATCAATATTTTCAAGTTGTGGCTTTACCAATCACATACATATTTCTTTCAGCACTGTTTGTTGTTTTGGTTTTTTTTTTTGGTAGTTGTTGTTGGTTTTTTCCTGTTTTTTTGGTGTTTTTTGTTTGTTTGTTTTTGTTTTGTTTTTTTGTTGTTTTTTGTTTGTTTGTTTGTTTTTTGAGTCAACTGTGCTTATATCCAGCTAGGTTTGGGGTTTTTTTCTTAATTTTAAGTTTTCCTGAGAGAAAAAACTCAGTTCACTTTCCCTTGCATTTGAAATTCTCAGTGAGCTCAGATTCCTTGTGTCTCTTCTGACAAAATACTGCAAAAGGAGTGGTGGAAAGTAAGATGATGGTTTTCTAGGGAAATATGGCCAGTATGGTGCCACAAAGGTGCTTTTTGGCTGTTTTTCTGATGCTGTTTCCAGCTCTTAGGGAGCTGACCCCAATTTCCTTCCCTCTGCCCCTCACATTTGCATTGATGTATGCAAATACGCTGATATGGAAATACACATAAAAGATGTTTATTTATATGCCAAAAATAACACAAATTATGCCATTTGTAGCATGTCACACGTGTTCTCTAAAACTGTGATTCAGCTTCATTTTCTGGCCACTTTCTAGGTTGTACCTGCCTTTCACAGACGTTTTTTTCTCATCATTCTTGGAGTTGAGGTTGTTTTTGATGACGGTCCATCCCCTTCCACCCCACATTGAAAACCTCTTGGTCTTCTAGTGATTTTATTCTCAAACCACAGTAGTCACCAGGAGAAAAAAATATGTTATTTTGCTTTACCGAGTTGGAACTCTTTTTTTGTGTAATATCTGCCAACACTTAATTTAAAAATATTTCAAACTTCATATATTGAATTTCCGGGAATTTTCCAGCTGTTGTTAAAGCTTTTTCAGAGGCATTGCTTCAAATTTGTGAAATATATATTATTTCCTTGGTGACTGCTGTGGTAGGATTAATCAGAGTTGTAACCTTGAGTGAGAATTACGTACGTGTCTTTTGACAGCAGGTGTGTCACAGTAAGACAAACTTCTGTGTTCTGACTCCCCTCCTGCTTTTCCCTGAGTCTTGTTTCACTTTTGATTCACACAAAAAATTAAATGTATTTTCTCATCAAATACATTTCAGAGGAACGGAAGGCATGAAATATGTTTTGTGCTTGTGTTAGGCAGACAAATGTTTTCGATTTCCTTTCCTATTCTGTGACACAGGCCTGAAAAGGGAAAGACTCAGCTTATTAGAGTCACTTCATTATTTTCTTAGGCTGGAAAAGAATCTAACAGTGCTGCTTGATATTGAATCCACTTTTCTGCAGTTCCTCTGACTCTGTCTTCATCTCTTAGGGACGTTACCTTTTCCTTGCCCCAGCTGTCCAGCGAGGAATAAGGCTGCACATCATACATGAGAGGGACCCTGCCGTGCCAGAGCTCAGGATTTCACCAGTTCCTTTGATGCCTTCTCCGAGCCACCCAGAAACAGAGAACAGACAGGAGTAAGGGAATAAAGGCAGGGATTTATTTGAAGGCCTTCAAGGCACACCCTGGGGAGCCANCCACATCTGTGACCTGAGCATGAAAAATATTTTTAAACCTTCATTCCTGTTTGATTGTGGGATGTCTGCAGCAAAAATAATTTTTGTGTGTCAAAGGACTGAGATTATAATTTGGATTAATATGCGTTGTCATTTAGCTCAGATACATTTAAGAACCCATTTTATGCAGGTTTTCTTGGGCTGCCTACTGAGAGCTGCTAACATAAGTTTTCATTTGTTGTAAAAAATTGCTGCTTTTGTAGAATAGTAACCATAAGTAATCAAACCAATTGCTAGTGGTTGCACGTACCAGAGTGATTTTTAAAGACTTCTTAGTGAAATGTATTTGTTTAGTGGATACATGGTGGTTTCATACAAGACTAAGGGCTTTAAGATTCCATAAAAACTTTTCTCAACCACGAGAATGTTACCATTTCTTTCTATTATTGTCATTGTTCCCGTTTCACTGATGACATGACCAAGAGCACAGAGAGAGTAAGTGGCAGAATTTGGGGTTACAGATTCTCAACATCCATTTCAAGGTACTTCTCAATGTATTCCCAGGCAAAATAAATAAACAATTGTAAACCAAAGCAGAAGAACAGATGTAAGGATATTGAAACAGGGGAATATGATGGGATAAAGTTCAAAAGGAATTTAGGTGTTTCACAGTCACCTCCTGATCCAGGATTTACAGTTTGGGTGGAAGGGACCTCACCAGAAGCAAATTTTTCTTTTAATGCAGGTTTATGCCCTTCCGTGCAAACAGCTGTGTGTAGTTAAGGTATTTAGGATTGTTTTGAATGTAGATAGGAAAAAGTAATGTTGCTAGATCAGTGTACAGGGACACTGGCAGGTAAGTTTTTAGGAATTCGTCTGAAGAGAAGGTTCAGGGAGCGAAGTGTTGCTGTATGCCAAGGTCCTAGTCATTCAGGCTTATTTTTTAAATGCCTTATATCCCAAATTGTAATTGTTTTCAGCTGGTTGTGGAAAATATATACATATAATGAATTAACTTTTTGGGACCCAATTAGTAAGTTGGCTTCTTCTTCCTCTTCCTTTGTGGATGCTGCATTGATGCATTGATTTAATTTACTCAAAGTAAGACCACAGCTGACACCTGTGACACCATTTTCCTAGGTCCTTTTAATACTTCTTAATATTAATACTTAATACTTAATAATATAAGTATATAATACTTAATACTTATTAATACTTAATAAGTCTGGGAAGAAGTGTGGTTGCAAAATGCAGGTACAGGTATTTCCTGTCGCAGGTATATCCTTTCTCTAAGCCACTTCTGCAAATGAAAGGTGCCTCTCTACAGAAGTTCAAGGCCAAATTAATTCTGTGTTTGCGCTGAACAAGTCATCCAGAAGGGATTCACAGAGAAATGAGTCACTGATTTCAGCTCGGAACAGACTCTTATAAATGCACATCCTTTTACAGCCTGGTTCAGTGCCATGTACCAGGGCTAAATATAACTCTGAAACCTAATATTTGTGTCAGTAGAGGACACAATAAAGGAGGCTCTCACACCTGCTAGGTTCAGCAGAAAGAGGGAAAAGGAGAAGCTTTATTTACATTTCTCATACTTTATAGGTTTCTCAACTCCACCAGGGATTGGAGGACATGTCACTTCCTCCTCAATCCCACTGGAGCAAAAGGATGCTCATCAAACTTTCTCTTATCACAAAAGGAATGAAAATCAGAAAAGCGGGTTCAATACACATTGGCTATTGTTTACATGAAACTATGTGAAAATTCTCTGACTCCAAGGTTAAAACAGAAGGCTTAGCAAAAAACAGGACAACAAATATTTAATTTATATTTTCAAAAATACCGCTGTTCACCCACGGAATATCCCCTAAGAGAGGAAAGGTGCCTTTTGGTTGGTTTGAAAAACGTGTGGATGGTGGGGCTTTGACAAGATCCGTGGAATTTTTTGTCCCAAGGGAGAGCAAGGGAAGATCCTCAGAGTTCCTGCACGGGCGAAGAATTTTTTAGTAATCCTTTATGTTTCATAACAAGAGCACTAACTGTCCTTGCCATGTGTCTTGTTAGATTTTTAAAATTAAACCATAATCTTCAGAAACCATCTTTATGTACATCGCTTATGTGAGGAAAGATAAACAGGTGATTTTATTGAAAATGTAGCCAAGGAGGTGAGCTCTGGGAGTGGGCCCTCTTTGAGCAAACTGGAACTTCTCAGTCCTTGTGGTACTGCAAAAATATTGTCTGTTTCAGGATCCTTGTCTTCAGGTTTTCCTTGGGTTTACGGAGGTTTGTTTTTGGGGTCGGAAATGAGCTGCAGCTCCTTCCACAAATCCTGCCTGCAGGTGGCCTGGAAGACGGAGACAATTTATTAATTGTAATAAACCTTTTCTAACAGTGGGAATATTGTCTTCGTAACATGTGAGCCATCAGCACTCCTAATTTTGTTGTTGTTCTTTTGATTTTGAGTTTTGGGGGGGAATTTTTTTGGTTTGCGTTGGGTTTTTTGTTTGTTTGGTTGCTAGGTTTGTTTTTGTTTTTGTTTTTGTTTTTGTTTTTGTTTTTGCTTTTGCTTTTGTTTTTGTTTTTTCTTAATTTTTAATGAACTACGCTCAGGAATTTTTAATTGGAAGTGAGTCCATGCAGTTTGCCTTATTTCTAACATTCCTAACCATAAGGAAGTTTGAAAGTTTGGTTAAAGCTAAAATGTTCTCGACCTTATGCTTTTCATAAGTGAATACACTGAAAAAAAAAGAGAAAAAAAAGGCTTATGGGCAATCCAATATGCAAATTTAAAAGTGTGTTAGAAAGATGATGGGGCAGTAAAACAAAAAGGTAGATGGTTCTCTCCTTTCCCAAAAAAACAGGGAGAGAGAGAAAATAAATCCACATCTGAAATGAAATAGACTTNTGAAAACCCAAACAATTGTCTGTGAGGATTGCAAGGTGTGGACTTTGCTGCTTTCATCCCTTCTGGCTATTTATGATTATCCTAAGCTCTGTGGAATTCAGAGATTATCAGAAATGGTTTAACTGTATGGTGGCTAGAAAAGCCAAAAAGTCCTAATATGTTTTGAGTGGGGTTTAATCATTCTGCAAGCATTTAGAGGAGGGGCCCATGGTGATTTTGGTGGTTTTGGTTTTTGTCTGATTCCATGCCCAGGTTCTAGCTGCAGCTGTTTACATCTGGAGCCATCACTTCCCCCGAATGGTCCAGAAGAAAGTGTCTCTTCCCTGAGGGTGGCAGGNTTCAATTTGACTAGCTGTTTTGAAGGAATACCTACGTGATTCTCTACATTATTTACACATAATTATTGACACAAAAGCCTCTGTTTTAAAACTGAGTTGTTCTTGGGAAAGAAATTGATGTAAATGAAAGGAGTGAAATTTTATATTTATAGTATATTTATTCATAAATATATTTCTATATATTTATAAA
>VYXC01009305.1:0-29984 GCA_013397175.1 Platysteira castanea
TCTGCACTGGAATCAGACCTTTTCCAACGGATCCTTTATGGGAAACGCCTAAGAATGGTTTAAAAATATTTAGAACAATCTTTGGCACTGATTATGGCATTCTGGAATATTTTTCCCTTTCCTTGTTACCTCATTTAAACACTAATCTTTGGTAAAATCATGAAATCATGAAATAATTTCATTTTGCTTCAAGAGATGATTTCCCAAAGAAGGAAATCTCTGTAGCTTTAAAATCCAGTCAGATCTGACAATTCAAATCCATTTACAGAGGAAATTTCCTTAAAAAAAAAAAAAAAAAAGTCTCTGTACCTTCAGCTTGAATCCGTGGCTGCTGGAGTTTAATTGCATCTCCTTGTGGCCCTAAAACCAGGGCAGCTTCAAAGCAAGGGTGGCTTCTATTAAATTTAATTACCCTTTCCTGCAGCTCGCATGGCAAAGGTGCTACAGCGACTCCAGGAAGGTGCTGATGAACCAGGGGCAGACTCCAAACAAAAATATGGATTAAAGAGCAATTCCAGCGCAAGCAAAGGCTGCCTGCATGCAGAGGTGTTTGTACCCCAGATAAAATCCTAAAACACAGAACCGGGGGTCGTCTCTGGGGGTGTTATTTCCATTCTGCTCTGTGTTAAGTGTCAGCAATGTCCCAAATCCCCTCCATATTCGTGCACATCCAGCCCGGATTTCCCCCTGCTCCCACCCACGCTGCTCTATTAATGCCAACAGGTGCCCTCAGCCTGTCAGGGGTTGTTCCAAACATCCCCCAAGAAGCTCCATTTAACCCTGCCTGGCCTGCACACGGAGCACTCTGCTGTCAGCACGAGGTTCGGTGTTCAAACAAGGGAATCTTGACCGGGATGATTAAACCTGGACACGGGAATGCTCATCTGTTCCCTCAGATTGGTTCTGTCACCTCAAAAAAGGACACGTGTGAATTCATTTGGGCGCCGTGGGGCTGGCAAGGAGGGGAATGGCTCTTTGTGTTTAGCTCAAGTGCAGGAAATTGAATTTGTAGATGAGACAGTGTGAGACATCAAACCCAGCCCGTGCTCACCGGCTGCTCCGGCTCGTGCTGATGTGACAGGATCTCGTCTGGGAAGGCAGAGATGGTTCATTTCTGTGTCCAGGGAGACACAATAAAGACGCTTTTACACTTGCCAGGTTCAGCAAAAAGGAGGAAAATGAAATGGATTTATTTACATTATTTCATTTTTATACACGTCCCAACTCCACAAGGGATTGGAGAGCATGTCACTTCCTTCTCCATCCCACTGGAGAAGAAAGGTGCTCATTAAGGTTGTTTTATCACAAAAGGAATGAAAACCAGAAAATACCGTTAAGTAAACACTGGCTATTATTTACATAAATTTGTGTAAAAAGAATCTGACTCTAAGGTTAAAAACAAAAGGCTTACAAACCAGGGCAAGACATTTCCTGAGAGCTGGGGAGAGGCACCAGAGGAGCAGGAGTGAGAGGAGCAAATCCACCCCACAGGAGCCACTGACTCCTCTACAGCTTCCTCAGGAGGAGCAGCTCCGATCCCTGCTCCCAGTGACAGGGACAGGACCCAGGGAGGGGCTGGAGCTGTGCCAGGGGAGGTTTGGGTTGGATTTTGGGAAAGGTTCTTCCCCCAGGGAACGGGCACTGCCCCAAGAGCTCCAGGAGCACTTGGACACCACTCCCAGGGATGCCCAGGGTGGGGTTGTTGGGGTGTCTGGGCAGGGCTTGGAGCTGGACTGGGTGATCCTGTGGGTCCCTCCAGCTCAGGATATTCCAGGATTCTTTAATACCTCGGCTGGGAGGTGCCCGCTGTGGGGATGGAACACGAACTCCGAGCTGAGCCGCACCTTGGAAATGCAGGGAAAACGCCATTCCCACCACATCCCAGGCTCGGGTGAGCTCTGTCCCCCCGCCAGCCCATGGGGACACCCCCGAGGCTGTCACAGCCACCCCGCTCCAGACCCAGGTGGAATTCGTGATTCCTGCCGGGACAGCGCCGGGGATCAGCCGGGCTGGAGGAGCAAACCCTGCTCCCGAGGATTCCACATCCCAGGATGTGGGAGAGCCGAAGCAGCAGGTCAGGGCAGGGCGGGAGGGGAGGGAGACAGGAGGAAACCGGGGGCTGGGAGCCACTCGGAGCCGCTCGGAGCAATAATCACCCTCACAGATGCTTGGCTCTAACAGCCTGACAAGATCCCTCCCTTCGCAGAGGAGCTGTTTGATTGCTCCCGTGCTTGTTTCCACCCCAAATCCCCGCCTTGCGATGTCTTCGTGACGCTCCGAACATCCGCAGAGCTCTTTGAAGTCGAATTTTAATGTGTTTATTGACACCAGTTATGATATTTCCAAACACATGGGCTACAAATTGTTACCATGCACTGCGAGTGTTTACAGTAATCCCTGTATTTAAACAAACTCAGCCTTTCCTGATGATTTTATATCTTCTTACTGACTCACTTGCCTGGGTTTATTTAAACTCCTGTTGAGGGTTTTTTTTTTTTTTCAATATTCAACACTTTTAAAACATTAGAAAATAATCCCAACCCTATCTGCAGATCTCAGGTAGTTTTGAAAGGTTTTGCCTTTGTTTTTATGGGCGCCACATGGCCCAAATCTCCCTTTGGAATTTTCACTGCATGAAACAGAAATGGTTTAAAACTCTCTGGTTTTAGTGTCTGCTGTTAAAAGTGGAGTCTTAGAAGAATCCCTGCAGAGCACAAGACCCCTCCAGGGTCCTTGGAGCACCAAAGTTCCTTGGAGGGAGCAGGAGCTACTCCCACGAGTGCCCCAGACATTCCCTCTGCCAAACAACTCCAAAAAACCCCATCAACCATGGCAGGAACGACAGCACTGGGAAAAAGAGCAAAATCAATGTTTGCTAAATGAAAAAAACCTCTAAATTAGGGGGAAATATATTTCCTTTAGAACTCCTAAAAGATAGGGAGGAAGGGAAATGGAACTTGCAAACAAATTATAAAATAGAAATAAGGTTACAAGCACTGTTCTTTAAAAGGAAACTTAAATCACTGCGTGGCTGAATTGGAGCAGCTCTGGGCACTCTTCCGTGCTCTCCTTGTCTTTAGGCTCCCAAAGCCCAACCAGTATCTCAGGGGGTGGCTGGATTTAATGGCATCCCCTAAAATGTAATAAACCCTGCGAGTGATGAACAACTGGGGAGGTGCAGAACCCACCAGGATTCAAATTTAATTCAACAATTTGGAATTCAGCATCTGAGAACCACTCAAAGCTCACAGGTTACTCTTTTCCATGCTGGAGGAAAGCAGGCAGGATCTGGGCACAGAAATGATGTAAAGTGTGCCTAAACAAAAGTCTTGGTGGAAAATTTATGTATGTAGGGTAATAATCTTGATTATCTGAAAAGGAAGAGGAATCCTGGAATATATTTATATTTTTTAATTGTCTGAATGTGCTGGATCAGGATAATGATTTCACCGAGCTGGGATCCAAGCACTCATCCTCAAACTACCAAGTTTCCTGGGAAATGGAAAAATTGAGGCCTTGGGGAATAACTCTGCAGCTCTGTGATGCTGCAGGGACCACCCCAAAACCCCTGGAATCACCTCCCACATCACCTCCTGCATCTCCAAAGGGGAATTCCAGGCTGCCCCTGGTCCCTCCCAGCAAAAGAACTGACACTTGACAGGAAAACTGAAGGAGAGCAGCACTTTTTAGCCTCCTGCAAGGAGCACTCTGGGATGAACGAGTGGCACAAAGATGCCCCAAACATCTGCATCCAGCTGTGCGAGCCCCTCCCTGTCACACTCACGGCTCAGGGGATCTGGAGGTGAAAGACTTCAGAGTTCCTGGGAGTTTTGAGGCTGTGTGGGTGTAAAACAGGGAAAAGCAGGGCTCTCCACCCTTAATTCAGCATTAAACAGGCCNGAGAGCAGCACTTTTTAGCCTCCTGCAAGGAGCACTCTGGGATGAACAAGTGGCACAAAGATGCCCCAAACATCTGCATCCAGCTGTGCGAGCCCCTCCCTGTCACACTCACGGCTCGGGGGATCTGGAGGTGAAAGACTTCAGAGTTCCTGGGAGTTTTGAGGCTGTGTGGGTGTAAAACAGGGAAAAGCAGGGCTCTCCACCCTTAATTCAGCATTAAACAGGCCCTGAGTGGCTCTGGAATCTCACTGTTACTTTATTCAGCCCAGCTCCGAGTGTGTTCCAAGGGCTGTGGGCCGGGGTTCAGGGGCAGATGGCTCCAAGCTGGGGCTGAGGGATGGAAGCGACAGGTGGGAAGCATTCCCACCTTCCCAGGGAGCCTGCAGGGTCCCCTGGAGCAGGGCCAGTGGCCCAGGTCAGAGCCCAGCCACACGTCCCACGAGCTGCTCCAGAACATCCCTCAAACCCAGCTAAGCAAACAGCCCCGAGAGCCAAGTGCCAGCTCCAGCTGGCATCCCGGGGCCTTTTCTGCTGCAGTTGTGGCAGTTTTGGGAGGTTATGAAAAGTTTACTGATGAGAAACATTTCGGGACGTGGTGCCAACGGGCTGGGTCTGGAGGAAGAGCTGTCAGTGACACGAGAATGTAAAACCGTGGTGGAAAGTCTGGAGCGACAGCTCCATGCCCCAAGAAGTGCTGGCTGTTTGTTCATCCCAACAATTCTGGACACCAGGGGAGCTGCCTGCCTGCTCTGAAGGCCTTTACACAGCGCTTTCTAAATATTTCAAGCCACTGATGACATTAAAGACAACTTGTGCTCCTCAGTGGTTTCGTTCACTTCGGTTTGCAGGACCAGCTCTTCTTTTGTAAATAGGAATTTGATCCAGCAAAGGGCTGCGAGAGCCCTGAGCAGCCAGGGATCCTCAGCAAATAATTCTGGTGACTCTCTTTAACTCATCTTAGCAAATTTCTGTTGGGAAATAGTAATACCTTGTTTTGATTTCTGTGTAAGAAGCACTTGCAAACAACATTTAGCCCAGCACAGACTTCCCAGTGATCAGCTCAACTCCAAACACCCACTCTGAGGCAGAAATCAGCACCAAAATTGAGCTGACAGATGAGAAAGCAGCAAATCCCAAGAGAAGCTCCCTCCCTGGCTGGTCTGCTGGGAGCAGTTCCAGGCAGTGCTGCCGGAGCTGGACACCCATCCTCACTGGGAGCCAATATTTGGGTGCAGCAGGGGAGCCGGGCAGGGTTTGTCAGTCTCCCAGTGCTATCCATCACTGTGTTTACCATATTTTCCTTTTCTTTCCGTAACTCCTGGCTTCACTCATGTCTGGGTGTTTTCTAACCAGCCATGGGGTAATAAATCAAAGCTGTCAGCGTTGGAAGAAAATTAATGTGAGAAGTTGTTCCAAAGGCCACCAGCCTTTTCCCTACTCCGTGTGTGCTGTGTTAATCCAGGATTCCTCAACAGCTTTCAAAGTTTTCTTATTTCCACAAAGTTTTGAGGCTCCAGATGCCCTTTTTTTTTTTTCTTGAAGGGTGGCTTTGTACCCTGCAAGAGCCCAGATTCCCGGAATTTCAGGGAGAAATGAGGGTGCTCAGCACAGCACCAAAGCTGACCCTGGGCTATGTCCAGCCAAGCCACAAGCAAAGCCCAGACCCTGAGCTGGAACACGTCAGGGGCTGAATCTGGGTTGAACTTTTACAGAGGAAAAGGCCAAATAATTAGAAACCAATCCTGCTCCTGTGCCCTGTAGTGATGACGCCGGTTGAATTATTCATCGGGAGTTATTTATCCCAGGAATGTGGCTGGCATTTCTGCTGAATACATTACTTGCAAGTTTTGATTTCTCGTTTCATTACTCACCCTGCTCCAACCCCAGCCTCCTCATTTCTGAAAGTCTCTTTTCCGAGGCTGAGAAAAGGAACACTTGGGACACAACCTTCAGCTGATGCGATCCAGCAAACGCCTCCCTGGGAACGGGCAGCCTGGCAGCTCCGGCATTTCCCTGGAACTCTGGAAAAAGCAATGTTCTTACCCCATTCAGCTGCAGATGAACTCCGTAACCCCGGGCAAATCACTTTGTTCCCCGCACCTCTGGCTGCACATTTATAAAATGGACAGAGTGTTTCACTGTACGATACTGTAAGGCCAGATATGTTAAATTGCCCAGTTACCATGGAAACTGGGCAAGCTCCTAATGCAGATGGATGAGTGCAGGAGCAGATGCACCTGACTGAAAAATCACGAGCAGTTGGGAACTTCATCAGGTGAAATCGTGGTGTAATCAGAAGGATTGTGGGAGCCACCAGAAATTCCTTTCATAGAAAGTACCTGCTTATTAAATTTGGCTCTGGGCTGACAGTGAAGGTTTTCCCTTGAACATTTTCAAACTCTCACACTGAATTTTCTGTTTAAATTTCTTCTGAGATGTTTAGGTAGCAACTAAAATTCTGTCCTAGCAAACAAAGTTCATTAAAACCAGAAGAGCGATTGCAAAATCAGCCCAGAAGTCTGAGACATATTGAGAAAGAAGTTTAATTCCAAAACTAAGAATCTCATGAGCCACTTAAAGAGAAAGTACCAAGCAACTGCTGAAGGTAACTGTGGCAGTTTTCCCGCCACTCAGAGACTACTGTTTTAATTAAATATCCACAAAACATTGCTGCTCCCTGCTTTTGGATCAGAATTCAGCTGTCAGCTGCCCAGCTGGACATCTAAAGGCAGCTCAGAGCTTTTTCCAAGCACAAGTGGAGCAAGGACTTCAACACCCAGGGCAGTGTGTGCCTGTTAATCCCTGCAGCAGAACCAGCAGAGAGAACCCGCTTGTTCCCTTTGCTGTTGTCCTAAACAAACACGGGATTTGCTTTCCTAGCCCCCAGAATCTCAGTGGTGGATTTGGTTTCCAAAAAGGTGTTTCAGATATGGAGGTTCCCCCTCTCCTTCCACACATCCAATTATAACAATTTTGAGGCATTTCAAACTTCAGACCTCAAAGTCCTGTCGAATTATCCAGGTTTTGACATGAGAAATCATGAGAACTCCTGGAAGCAGCACTTACTGAAGTGAGGCTGCTCGGGTGTGGGGGTTTCAAAATGAGTTTGTCACTGCCAGTGGCTCCCGGAGTCACAGCCGGGTCTCGCTGGGGCAGAGCACTCCAGGCTTTCAATTCCTTCAGGGAATGAAAGCCACGGAGCTGCTGCCAAGGGAAATGCTGGTGATGAAAGCAGTGATGGTGGCTCTGGGGCAAGGAATAAACGCCAGCAGGGCGAGGAGAGATTGGGTAAACAAAGCAAATCAGAGCCTCAGGCTGCACGATGCCACAGGTGGGGGTTCCAGCTGGCAGCATCAGCCCTGGGCCACTCAGGGACCACTTGGGTACCACTTGTCAGGATCCAGCAGTCAGGGCCACGGGTACCCCTCAGCAAGGCCCCCCAAAGCCAGGGCTCACCAGAACTCTGCTCCACACACATCACAGAGGGAGTGATGCCTTCTCTGGCTACCCAGAAACAGAGACTAGACAGGAGTAAGGGAATAAAGGCAGGGATTTATTGGAAAGGCCTTCAAAGGCACACCCTGGGGAGCCAGAGGCTGCTTCCAAAATGGACCCCGAGATGGACAACGAGTCACGAGTTCTTCACACTTTTATAGGTTTGGTCCATTTGCATATCAGCATAAATTCACCAATTAAAACTTTAGCTAATGATGTAATTTATTCCGTTTCTCCACCTCTCTCGCAGCTATAGGTTACACCTTTGGGCCTAGGACAGCCTGAGTGTCCTAGAAGAACAAGCTCAGAGCAGCTTTGTTGTGTCTGTCTGGCCTAGGAGAGCAGCTAACAAGCTGCAAGGAACTTCAGAGTTACACACTAGGCGATACAGAATTTGAAAAAATATAACAGTTAAAACCTAAGGCATCATTTTCCCCCTCACCCAAACCCTGGCAAACCAAGAATTTGCACTGGGCAGCCCAAAGAGTCGAGCTCACCAAGGGAGGAAAAGCCCTCCCGTGTTCAGCACAGCTGGAGGGTGCTTCCCTTGGGTGATGGGCATGGCAGGTCCTTGCTGATGTTCAGATCAAGGCCCCTAACAACAGGTGCAGCTCTTTGGATAGAGATTTGTGCCGTAAATTATTTTGAAGGTGTTATTATTGAACCAGAGATGTGGTGAAGTGCTGGTGGCAGCAGTGCGGTGATGGTAACTCCAACCTGGCACCACACGGTGCAACCAAGATCCTCACAAACTGCCTCCTCCCCTCTGCTATGAGAGGATTGTCAGCTGCTTCATTATAGTAAAAAGCAATTAATAGTGCAAATAGTTCACTGATAAACTCTCTCTGCACAAACCCCCGTGGCGCTTGTGGATAACGCTCTTGCTGTGTGCAACGAGGACAGCATCCAGCCATATCCAGTTTGGAATGGGGGAGAACTGCTCCCTGCTTGACTTCAGGCCACACCAAGACACCTGAAGACCCCAGTTGTCTGTGAAAAGCATCCTGTGATTCCATGGATCAGCTCCCAGCGAGGAACGCCGTGTAACCCAGCGCGGGTGAAGCCCCAAGGAAGCAGAACTCCGAGGATGAGAGCAGCCGGGGCACAAGGACAAAACTCCCGAAACTCCAGCCGTGTGTCACCTGGCCCCTCCGGCAGGCAGGGAACCCATTCCCCGTCATTCAGGTGTCGGGTTCCACCTCGCTGTTCACCCGGGGAAAGGCGATCCCGCCGTGTCCGTCCCGCACGGGCACCGAGCGCGGTAATTCGACAGCGACAGCAAACAAATGAAAGGAGGCTTTGGGGACATCAAAGGGCAAAGCGTGGCACTACCGGCGGCACCAGCACCGGGGGCTGCCCCAGCAGCGCTGGCACTGCCCCAGAGCCACGGCTCGAGCAGCGCTTGGCTCCTGCTTGTTATCCTCGCTGTTTATCAGCCTGGAGCTGCAATGCTTAAAATTCACGCGAGCTGGATCTCCCCCAGGCCGGGGATTGTCCTTCCCAAGGAGTGGATTTTACCCCTTACCCTAAGGTTGCAGGCAGGAGGTTCATAAATGGGGAATCCTTGGTGGGAAGGCACTTAATTTCAGGAATAAAGACAGCTGGGGAGGAAGTCTGGTCTGGGATTTTAGGACTGGGAAGTAAAATCTGCTGTTACACCTTTACGGGGTGGCAAAGTCCGAAAGGATAGGGAGCTCTTCATTCAATATAAATTCAAACCTCACTTTAAAAATAATAACAATAATAATAATAATAATAATAATAATAACAATAACAACAATAATAATACCAATACCAATAACAATAATAATTATTATTGTTGTTGTTATTATTATTATTACTACTACTACTACTACTACTACTACTACTACTACGGTTTTTTTCTCTACTACTACTATGGTTTTTTCTCTAACAAACTGGCCTAACGATGGGAGTTAATTACACTGCAATGCCCACACCGTTGTTTGAGCAAGGCAAACCCACCCACATCCCACTGCCAGCAGCAGCCAGGGAGCAGCCGCAGCAGTGGGGAGGATTTTCCAGCTCACCGTGCGATTTGATCTCTGTAAACCTCCCATAACACCGACTGTAAATCATTCCCAACACTATTATCTGCCCGTCTGGGAGCAGGGTGCAACCACTAAGACAACCTGAGGATCCCAGGCTCCTTTCAGCACCCGGGGAAAGGAGCCTCGTGGGTGGGATTTGAAGAATTCAGCAATTCCACGGCTCCATCCCGCTCCTGCAGCAGGGACAGCGCTTCCCACTGGCTGCCTCCTGCACACTTCCCATGGATCAGGGGCTTTTATTCTCTTTATTTTCACTTCTTTCCCAAAATGGTGATGGCTGGAGTGTGGTTGGGTGGTGGAGGTCCAGCTCCCAGTGGAACAGGGAAGTGGTTTCAGAGGAAAATCCCATATTTTCCAAGACTTGGTTCTTAGAATGGCTTGGGTGAAAAGCCTCCTCCTGCAAAAGCCCACCTGGAGCAGGAAAATATTGGGATAATGGCTCTAAGCTGAGAGAAGGCACATTTAAATTAAATATTAGGATTAAATCCTTCCCTGTGAAGGTGCTGAGGCCCTGGCACAGGGTGCCCAGAGCAGCTGTGGCTGCCCCTGGGTCCCTGGCAGTGCCCAAGGCCAGGCTGGACGGGGCTTGGAGCCACTCAAGTCACTGGCCATGGTATGAAGAGTTCACAAACATGGTAAACCAAAATTTGCTGTGTTTTTCAGCAAAAAATCAGTCAAATGAAAGCTCAGGCAGTGAGAGTGCACCATCAGCAAGTAGCTTATAATCAGGATTTCTTTTTCCTTTTTTATACACACCTACAACAGTATTAGAGTTAAATAAAAATAACAGAGCTCACTGAGTCTATTCAAAGTATCATTTATTTTAGAGCCTCTGAATGATTTTCTGTAGGCTTCATCAATTCACATACTCACACATTAATTATCCAAACTGGTTGCCTAAATCCCAGCCAGTTCTTTGGCTCCTAGCCTATAGTTTTTCACATGTTCTTCATGTGAAAAGGAAGAAATGTATAAATGAGAAATTAACTACTTTTGTACTGCTTTTAATCCAAAAATGTATGAAGAAAAAGCCTGACTTTTAAACCTCTACCCATTGCCTTTAATTATTTGCTGCAATTAATTTTGTTGGAGCAGCCCTTTGAGAGAAGATTCTTTTTTGATACAAACCCGGAATTTTCTTGGGGTGAACATTTACAGTTCCTTCCATTTCTTTCCAAAGCTGGGATACTGACAAATCCTTTTCCCAAGGAGGTCAAATTCAACCCAAATCCCTTTTGGAGATGCACATCCAGGTGTCCCCTGCCCGCCCTGTCCGTGTGTTCTGCCAGTTGATGGGGGTGATTTAAAGAACAGACACATGGAAGGAATGGTCTTATTTTACTACGAGTGTAAAGGCAGCACAAAGCTGAAATGATATATCCCATAAAACTGCGTGCTTGGCTTCAGCAACAAGCAAAAATAAGCGAAGTAATGCACCTGATCGTTACTACATGGCAGAAAGGAGAGTGACTGAGAAAGATCCATCACCAGCTGCCTCAGTACCCCACCTTCATCCAGATCCGCAGCTTCTGGGGAGCCCCATTTTGCAGCGAGGACCTGCAGAACCCTTCCCAGCAACTGAGGTCTCCAAATTCGCCCCGAAAGTGGGTCCAGCTTTTATAGGCCCCAAATCAGCAAGTCGAAGTGACTTGGTTACATTTTTAGCACAGAAACTCCTGGATCTGATGTTGCACGTCCCAACCAGCCAGGGCCAGGCCTTGGCCTTGAGGGTTTTCCCCTGAAATCCCGCACAAACAGGCCTCTAGTCGTGTCAGTTGGGAACATCTCATAAAGAAATGATTTGTTTCTTGCAGATAACTCCGCAAGGTTGTGTAGAGCTAGCATAAATGTCTTTGTCATCTATTTTTAGCTAAATAACACCGATGCTGTTCACACAGTGCCCAGGATTCCCCTCATCAGCCGGCTCCGGCTGCGGCCTGCGCTCAGGCCTCAGCACATCCCGCACTGCGGTAGGTAACGAGCAAAGCCTTTTCTCCATCACCACCTCCATCCCCAGCCCTCCTCAAATGTCCCAACTTTTCACCACGCCTGAGGGGACAGAGCCGCCGCTGTGCCCAGGCTGAGAGGCTTTGCTGGGAGCTGTGGGTTTGCTCTGTTTGGAACTCCTCTGGGCACACCTGAGCGGGCGGGGTTCCCTCTGGGTTATCCCCCAAAAACCTGGGTAAATCATCACTGGGGTGGTGTGGGATGAATGGAGCAGCTCAGGAGCCTGAAATCTGAGTGCTCCAACCCCCCCAGACAGCTCCCAGCCCTGTATCTTAAACAAGCTGTGATTATGGATATCCCGGTGTCCCAGCCCTCCTTCCCATTCTCCCTGTGCCACCCCCTATCCTCGGCTGTGCCTCCCCCAGGCACCCCAGAACACACCCCCGTGTCTAAAAACCTCTTCGTTCTCTTGCAAAGCCTAAATGAGAGCAGGTTCTCCAAATAAAAGCCAGCACGAGCCCACAGATTTGAAAACATGCCCAGAGCCGTGTCCTGTTCTTTTCTTGCTTGCAGCTCCTCATGATTTTGACTGAAACAGCATCTTATCCCTGCAGTCAGCTTCAAATATCTGTGTCTATACACATAAATATAAACATATAAATATTTTCCAATTCCAAGTAGCAGCTACTGAGGGAATATTTGCCTACGCAGACCAATAAACTAATCCTGAGTGCCAGGTGTGCCATAATAAATTTCTCTCTGCTCTGAGTGGTTTTGATATTCTTGCTGCTATCAAATAGCTCACACATCCTTAAAACAAAACCGATTTGTTCCAGAAAAATCACAGAGCAGTTTTATTCTTAGCATAAAAAGCATTGTATTTTTTATATCTCAGACTTCCCCAGACCAAGCACTGCCACAGCAAAAAGTCCGTGGCTGGGAATGGCTGAGTTCTGCTGCAGCAGGTTCCAAAAGCAAGAAAATCCCCATCTCACACACACATACTTACCAGGATTGGGGATTTATTTGTCCTAATCCAGTCTGAATGCCCATTTGTAATGTAAGTGAATATCTAAACAGATTATTACATGTAACAGCAACAGCTTTCTCCAAAAATCACCGGGATTATTCAAACCCTAGAAGGGAAGAAAGTAGAGAGGAGTGTTTGAGTAACGTGATCTGCCAAAACAGGACGGAAACTCTTTAATAGCACCTTGCCAGAAACAATGCAGGGCTGAGTCTGCTTTAAACAAGATGATTTTTCAGAATATTGTTACTGACTTTTTGTATAGTGTTAGTGAGGTTTGTGTACACTAATAAAAAATGAAAGCTGCTATTAAAAACAAATCAATGGGCTGGGCCTGGTTTTGATCACACCAGAGCTGGCCATTTGCATTGGTATTTGCAGCATCTGTTCCAATTAGGACTTGTTTTCTAGTTTAAAGATATTAGTGCAATCACTAGAGTTCTGTTGAGAACATGAATAGAGCATTGTTCTGGCAGAATGCAGTTAAACAGACTCCACAGACTCTATTAAACAGCTTTGCTGCCCAATTAGAATGGGAAGGAGTCAGGCAGACAGGGCTGCACTGGGTACCCTCTGTTCCACATGGATTTTTATGGATTCATAGTCAATGAAAACGGCTAACGTGGAACATGTGTGGGGAAAGCACGGGCTGCAGGCTGGCTGGGGGCGAGGCAAACGGAGCATCCAGCCCTTCGTCGGGATTTTATGGACACCAGATTTAATGACTGCGGCCACTGGGTGTCAAACAATGCCCAGGGATGGCATTGCCTGCAGGAAAAGGGTTAATGTGGGAACGATGCACCAGGGGCAGAAATCCCACCAAAGGCTGGGCACAGAGGAGCCTCAATCCCAAGAAAAAATCCATCATCACCTCAAACCACACCGTGCTCCTGTGGCATTCCTCATTAGCAGCAGTTAAGAAGTCGAGGCTGTGGTCAGAGCTGGGTGAGGGCGATGCCATGGGCACTGCCCACAACATTTTGGGATCAGCCTCCAATCCCACAGCTGCTTTCCCATCCACAGGAGCGCTCATCCACCCTGGGCTCTGCCCGGTGTGCCAGCTCTGTGCCAGCAGGGATTCCCTCAGGGATCCCATCCCTGGGAGTCAGGATTGCCAAAGCAGCAGGGTCTGGATGCTTGAGCCTCCTGGGCAGCTTTTAGGGGAAATATTCCCTGTATCCCTGCTGCAGCTTCCTGAGGCATTCCATACCCGAGCGTGCATGCGAGCCCGGCTGCCCTGACTCCAGCTAATTAGCTCTTGGAGCTTTGATGGATGGATTGATTCCGCAGTTAAACAGAGATAAATTAACTGTCTGTCCAAACAGAGTTTGAGGGAGGAGGGAATTCTGATTAGAAAGTTATTTCATGCAGTGCTGCTCTTCCTTCTCAGCCAGTGCTGAAAACCTCTCACTTCCCTTGAGGAGGAAGCTCATGGAGCCAACGCAGACCTGCAGAGCTCCCTGGGGAATTCAGCACAATCCAACCTGCAGAGCTCCCCTGAAATTCAGCAAAATCAGACCTCCAGAGTTCCCCAAAATTCAGCACAATCTGACCTGCAGAGTGACCTCAAAATTCAGCACAATCTGACCTGCAGAGCTCCCCTGAAATTCAGCACAATCTGACCTGCAGAGTGACCTCAAAATTCAGCACAATCTGACCTGCAGAGCTCTCCAAAATTCAGCAAAATCAGACCTTCAGAGTTCTCCAGAGTTCCTCAAAATTCAGCACAATCAGACCTGTAGAGACCCCAGGAATTCAGCACACCAGACCTGCAGAGCTCCCTCAAAATTTATCACACTCAACTCTGCAGAGGTCCCCCAAAATTCAGCAAACTAGACCTGCAGATCTCCCCATGAATCCAGCAAAATCAGACCTTCAGAACACTCCTGGAATTCAGGACACTCAGACCTGCAGAGCTCCCCTGGAATTCAGCACACCCAGACCTGCAAAGCCCCCCAGGAATTCAGAATTTGTTCATCAAACCCCCAGGGGACACCCTTGGCTGGGGCTGTGCATTGCTAAATCCACTGGTGCTGCATTGATCTCTGCAGGTTGAAGAATTCACCTCTGGAATTTAATTTCCCCACTCTTTCAGGAGCATCTGAAATGTGCTTTATACCGAAACCCTCAGAACATCCCAAATTCAGCAAAAAGTTTGATGTTCTCCACACTCTAAAGGACTTCTATGTTAAAATGCTGCTTTTTGTCCTGAAATGAGAAATACCCAAACATGTTTTTAAAAAGTGCAATTATAGAACTAATGAAAAAATCTTTAACAACTGAGATAAGGGCTCGGAGAAAGATGGGGTTTGTTAGAATTTAAGTACCTCAGCGTGCAAATAGTTTAAAAAAACAAATGCGGCCATCACCTAAATATGTTAAACAAACAAGCATCGAGCAAGATGAATTGGAGATCATTTCATGTAAATATTAACTTTTAAAGCTTTCCAACTGACACAGTTCAGGCAACAGAGAATGTCCCTTTACTTGCATCCTCGTACACTCAGCGGTCCTGGAAGGGAACCAGGAGGGGAAAAGAAACAAAAACAAGCAAATGCACGGTGAAAAATAGCACTTAAGGGTTCTGCAGACGTGGCCAACGAAAGCTGGCACAGGGCTGGACTTCCCTGGATGCCTCACCTCCTCAGAAAGGCACTGGGAATGTTGGCCAAGTCCTCAAGTCCCCCTCAGCCAACCCCGTTGTCTCTTCTCTCGAGTGTTAAAACACACGGCCCCAGCAAGCAGAGAAAAGTGCCTTGTTTCACATGAAAAAAACCATTAAAAAGACTGATGAAGAAATAATCAGTCTCTAGGCAGGAGAAAATTAAGGTTTTTCTGGTCTTTTCCTAAAATAGTCCAACTTTTTTAAGCCACGGTATCTGAAAAGTCTCGAAGACGCCTGTAAGGTCTGAAGAATAAAATCTTTTCATGGTGAAAACAGGAGTCAGACCCCATTGCCCAGGCCCAGGCCTCACACAGATGGTGTTGAGTCGCCTCTTTCTGGTCACCCATCTTCAATCCAGCACAAAATTCACTTTTTCCAAGGGCTGGAGGCCACCAGCCTGTCTGGTTCAGGCACCAGGAGCTCAGGCTTCATTCTACCAAGTGATAAAAGCAGCTAAAGGCAGCTTCTCCCAACTCCACAGGCTTTTTCCCCATCTCTTTCCCCCAGTTCCACGGGCCATTTTCCCATCTTTTTCCCCAGATCCACAGCCTTTTTTCCATCTCCATCCCCCCAACCCTGCAATACTTTTTCCCCATCTCTTTTCCCCCAGCTCCACAAGCCTTTTCCCCCCATATTTTGCCCCCCAGCTCCACAAGCCTCTTTTCTATCTCTTCAACTCCAAAAGCCTTTTTCCCATCCCTTTCCCCCCGAACCCACAAGCCTTTTTTCTTTCTTNTTATTCCCATATTTTTCCACCCAGCCCCACAAGCCTTTTTTCCCTCTCTTCCCCCCTTAACTCCACAAGGCTTTTCCATCCTTCCCCCAGCTCCACAAGCCTTTCCTCCCTCACCTCCCAGGACAAATCCCCCACACTTGGTCACTGTTGTGATGCCTCTGCTCTTCAAATCCCCCCCAGCTTTGCCCTGCACCATTGGTGTTCTGAAGGGAGGACACTCACAGCGACCAAAATACCCCCCAAAAAAGAGAAAAATGAGAAANTCCCCCCATATTTTGCCCCCCAGCTCCACAAGCCTCTTTTCTGTCTCTTCAACTCCAAAAGCCTTTTTCCCATCCCTTTCCCCCCGAACCCACAAGCCTTTTTTCTTTCTTCCCTCCCAGCTCCACAAACCCTTTTTTTCCCATCTCTTTCCCAGACCCACAGCCTTTTTTCCATCTCTTCCCCCCCAGCTCGACAATTCCCCTTTCCCCTCTCTTTCCTCCCACACCCACAAGCTTTTATTCCCATATTTTTCCACCCAGCCCCACAAGCCTTTTTTCCCTCTCTTCCCCCCTTAACTCCACAAGGCTTTTCCATCCTTCCCCCAGCTCCACAAGCCTTTCCTCCCTCACCTCCCAGGACAAATCCCCCACACTTGGTCACTGTTGTGATGCCTCTGCTCTTCAAATCCCCCCCAGCTTTGCCCTGCACCATTGGTGTTCTGAAGGGAGGACACTCACAGCGACCAAAATACCCCCCAAAAAAGAGAAAAACGAGAAAAACAGGTGAAAATAAAGCAAAAAGGGAATTCTCTCTCTCTCATACCCAACACATTTCTTTTTCTCTGTTTTTTTTTTTTTTTTTCCAACTTCAAGAACCTTAATGAGGCTTAGTCCCACCAAGGAGAACCAAGGGTATGAGATTTTTCTTCTCTGTTGAAGAGGCTTTAGATACATTAAAACTAATTACTCCTTGTTTTATGCTCCAGTAGGATGAGAAATTCCCTGGAAGCTGGGATGGGAATTAATGCCAGTGGGCAAATTTTACTGTGTGGGAAGAAAGGAGCAGGCAGCATCCAGTGGAGAGCTCCCTCCACACACGGTTTGAACAATTCCAGTGATGGTGACTCCACCACTTCCCTGGGGAGGCTGTTCCAGTGTTTAACCACTCTTAAAGTGAAGAGATTTTCCCTCAAATCCAACCTGAACCTCCCCCTGGCCCAACTCGAGGCTGTTTTCCCTCGTCCCATGGGTACCTCGGGGAGCACAGGCGGGGCTGAGCATCAGCCCCAGCGCTGCCAGGGGGAATCACTTTCATTCCTAGGGAGCCTTGAAAGAGAGATTTTGGCTTTGCCAAGTATTTCCAAGGTCTGGATGCAAATTATTATTATTAATAGGATATTTTAGCCTGTCTGGGTAAACTGTGCAAACAACAGCGACATTACCCAGGGCTTCTCATGTTTGTGCACTTCAAGCAGATCACCTTTCTCTCTGTAAGCACGGAACTCTGTCTTTATATCACATTTGGCCTTTTTTTTTTTTTGCTGTTTCCAAAGCTGTTTAGCCCTTTGTTATTATTTTAACTGTTTATTTCTTTAACAGCTCATTATTTTCAGTGGGCTCCTGTGTCTCATTACACACAGTTCAGCTTTAAGGGGAAACGTGTCCTTTATACTGGTTTATTCTGCCTAAAAACATAATCAGAAGTGTTTCCTCCTCTGATAGTCACCTCCGTAAAGACTATTCTGTGCTTTATGTTGGATTCCTTTTGTAGGAAGTGTTTTACTTGCTTGAAGGGAACCAGAGAAAGTCACAAAAACCTCCAGAAGACATCCTTGATCTGTTCTGATTGAACCTATGGGCAGGAATTTTCATTCAAGGCTGGTTTTAGGGGGGGAAAGAATTCTTTCCTTGCTTGTATTACTGCTGTTATTCCTACAGGATGGAAGAACTCGGATGAAGGGATGTGATTCCATCAGCTCTGACTGCAGGTGGTGGGGCAGGAGGGGAACCTGGGCTGACATGGAGCATCTTGGGCACTTCAAAAAATCAGGAAAAAAGTGAAAGGACGCAAATAAAGCTGGGAGAGGGGATGCTGGCTTCTGCCTGATGCTCTGCTTTCTTCCAGGTGCCCAAGGATGGGTGTCCCACCTGCACAGCCACAGGAGAGCCCCTCCAGTGTGTCACTGGAAGAGCAGCTCAGCTCCCAGCACATCCCCCAGCCAAGAACAGAGCCCCGGGTGCAGAATTTAAATAATCTGCCCCAGAGCTGCCAGCAGGGCCCAGGAAATGAGGCCTCCAACCTCAGATTCCTGCGTAAACCCTTGGGGTGAGACACCAGTGAGGAGCAGCCCCGGGGTGAGGCCAGCACTGACCTGCACAGGGATGGGAGGGAGGATCTGTTCATGGAGAAGTTCAACCTTCATCTCCATCCCTCAGAGCCTGGTGACCTCTCAGTGCACAGGACTGGTCAGAGCTCTGCCACCTCCTCTGCTCCAGGTTAGGGATACCCCTGAAAACCCCCACTAAAGCAAAGCAGAAGCATCTGACAAATTTCTGTGGTGCATCGAGGGTGTTTCTTTTCAGAACAAGTTGTTAAACTGAAATTCAGAGGCTGTTTTTCCTTCGGCTCACTCGGACAAATCCTGATGTCTCGGGGTTTTGTTTGCTGCTGAAGACACTCAAATCAGGGTTTTGTTGGGGTAGGGCCTCACATTTGGGGTCTCTGAGCCAGATGTGCACCAGCAGGTTCCAAATAATCAATGAACTCGTATGAAGCTGGGGGTTTGAGGGCTTGAGAGGAGAAGATGTCTCTGCAGTGCTCTCACCTGCAGAAATCATATTTAGTGAGAATTTGGGCTCTATTCATCAAGGCCCTTGGACCCAGTGAAAGGCTGGGAGACAATTCCAATTTTAGGGTATTTCCAAGTTTAACATTCCTTAAATCCAGTGAGTTTTGGAGGGGAGGGTGGGATTTGCTTCCCAAAATAACAGCTTGTATTACTTAACAGGTGACAGCAGCACTCAGACACTCTCAGAGGGCACAGGATTTTCACCCCTCATGTCTGTCCCCCGGCGGGGTCAGTGGTGTCTCTGAGCATTCCCACCAAGCAGCTGTGCCCCCAAAGTCACAGCCAGTGTCACACAGCATCATCAGTGATGAATTCTTTGCCCTTACCCACCCCTCTCCTTCCCCAAACAGCTCCTGCAGGTGTGGGGTGCTCAGCACAGGCCCCGAGTGAAACCCCAGCTCAGCCAAGACGCTCCCGCAAAAGCAAACCGGTTCAAAAAGCAAAACAGCCCTTCAAGAATTTGGGAAGCCGGTTTTCATCCCAAACAAATTATGAGGAGAAAGAGGGGCTGGGGAGGGCATGAAGGAGGAAAAGAAGCCAAGCTCTGGAACCACTGAATTACCCTCAGCCCTCGGAGCCCGGCCAACGCAGCACACGAGCGATTGCCCACACAGTTCCAAAAACGACACATCACCCTCTCCCTGCCTCACTCGTGGCAAACCCACAGCAATGAGCTCTTTTTTTCAGCTTGTAATGCCCCAGAATCACCATGAAAGCAATGAAAGGAGCCAAAGCAAGAGGAGCTGAGGCTCTCAGACACGGCAGCAGCGCCCCATATTTAAACCCCTCCCGCAGCCCTGCCGGTCCCGAGCGTGAGCCCAGCCAGAGGCAGCTCTTTGCCCAATGCCTTCCTTCAAAATAGAAGCCCAGCAAAGGCTCTGACCTGTCAGCCCCACTAACCATTAATTCATTTTTTTTTTAAATCTAAGCGAGCTCTCAGATACTCAGCCCCTCACAAAGGGGGTAAGTCTCTGCCCGGCGTTTTTTTGGAAGGAAAATGTGGCATGCACCTATTTTGTTTCATTCCGTGCCAGGACCTATAAAGTTACTGTGGGCTGCAGCTCCTGCCAAGTTCTAAAGGTGACAGGGCAATGGGCACCCAAAGGACGCTTCTATCAATGCCCTTTTATTTCCCTCTCTTTCCCCTTCCACCGAACCTTTTTTTTTCCTAATAGAATTACTCTTATCTGCAAGTGATTTAAACTCTAAGGTTTACAGAAGATTTAAAGAGTGCGAACACAGTTGGAATGTTTTAAACTAACAGTACAAGTTGCATTTTAAGAAAATAATTAACTCCCAGGGGAGGTGTGGTTCTTGGAGTAATGACAGATTCAAGGCTGGCTTTCCCTATATGGAGTTTCCAAATAATAAAATATCTTCGGTTCCCTACTGGTGTCAGATGAGAACCTGTTAGTGTGCTAGTTGCTGGTGGACTGTCATGGGTTTGGGGTTTTTTTTTTGGTGTTTTTTCTTTTTTCAGTGGGCCCATTAGTGTTTTAAAGACACAGTGCACAGTAGGTAACCTCCCATGCAAAGCTGCAGCACAAAGCGCTGTAAACGCAGAGTCTGTGTGTTTACAGCCTTGCCCCATCCCTTCTTCTGGCTGAAAAAAATTGTGAAAGTACAATATTTTCTCCTTTTTCTCCAGCCTTAATGTCTCAGTTCTTGCTGGGGACTCCTCACAGCCACAGACAAGAAGCAGCCCAGGGTAAGTCCCAGTCTCTGCCCACCCGGAGTGGTGACAGGGCACAGCCACCTGCCAGGGCACAAGGACGGACCCAAACCCTCCTGTTTTAAAATGTGAGTGCTCATTGTCAGAGGAAAGCCTGCTAAGATCCAAAAATGAGTAACTCCCACTCAAAGCACCTCTCAGATAATTCAGCAGTGTCCCAGCCAGCAAAGATCCCTTGTAGGATGCTGCCAGGAGCTGAGATGTTGGGCAGAACTTAAAGCTGATTTTTTTATTTTATTTTATTTTATTTTATTTTATTTTATTTTATTTTATTTTATTTTATTTTATTTTATTTTATTTTATTTTATTTTATTTTATTTTATTTTATTTTATTTTATTTTATTTTATTTTATTTTATTTTATTTTATTTTATTTTATTTTATTTTATTTTATTTTATTTTATTTTATTTTATTTTATTTTATTTTATTTTATTTTATTTTATTTTATTTTATTTTATTTTATTTTATTTTATTTTATTTTATTTTATTTTATTTTATTTTATTTTATTTTATTTTATTTTATTTTATTTTATTTTATTTTATTTTATTTTATTTTATTTTATTTTATTTTATTTTATTTTATTTTATTTTATTTTATTTTATTTTATTTTATTTTATTTTATTTTATTTTATTTTATTTTATTTTATTTTATTTTATTTTATTTTATTTTATTTTATTTTATTTTATTTGTGACATCTCTTTTTGAACTGTGGTCACAATACTGGCAGGGAAACGCTGTGACCTCTCAGGTTCCTGAAGGATGGCACAAAGGATTGGATAGAGAGGAGAATAATTTCACAAAAAGCAGAGTGGTTGGAAGACAACAAGAAGATTCACTCTGACTTGTGCACAAATCCTAAAATGATGCACGTATTGCAAAGCCACATTTTAGGAGCGGCCTACAGCACACACACGGTCCAGGCCTTCTCCTTGTAAAGTGTGAGTAACCTAATGGATAATTTACACATGAGATTCCCGGCCTGAAATTTAAATCTGAAAATTAAACCTTTTTCTATGATGTGAGTGAGTTACATCTCATCTCGTGTGTACTCAGGTCATTTATTTTGCCCAACGAAAAAACCCAGAGGGTTATATTCAAAATTTCATGACATTTTGTAACTGAATTTGTGAACAACCAGAGCAGAATGTGCAACTCATGATGTAGATTAAAAGAGCCCCCTGGACTGATGAGTATCAGCCCCATCCCTGTTCCTCACACTTCTCCTACTCAAGTTTAAGACTCCAGCAGCACACAGGCACCAGCCTGTTCTCAGGAACACTCCCAGCCTCTCAGGGACAGCTCTTTCCACAAATTTAATTACTTGCAAAACCTTTGGTCATTAACACCCAAACTAAATTCTATTGCAGGTCACAGGCTATTAAAAAAATGAAGTGTCCACGCTCCCCAAACAATGATTTGTTTAACTGGAGCTTGGATTAAACCCGAAGCCACAACAGCACAGGAATCCCTTTGCCCGTGTCCTCAGCCTGTTCCAACACCTGCGGGAAACCTTAGGAGGGAGCTGTTTCTTGCTGAGCCTTTCCTTGATGCTCCACAATTCCTTCTCCAAGGCCAGGCTGGACTCGGAGCAACCTGGGATAGTGGAAGGTGTCCCTGCCCATGGCAGGGGGTGGGAGGGGTGAGCTTTAAGGCTCCTTCCAACCCAAACCACCTCAGGATTCCATGATTCCACGCTGTTTTCCATCCCTCAGGCCACTGAGTGTCTGTTTGGGTGGGTAAACGGGTCAAAACTTCCAATTCCCAGGAGGAACCAATGTAAGCCACGCGCCCATTTGTGCCGGTAAGGACACAATAAAGGACACGCTCACTCCTGCTAGGTTCAGCAGAAAGGAGGGAAAAGAGAGACTTTATTTACATTTATCATACTTTATAGGGTTCTCAATTCCACAAGGGATTGGAGGACATGGCACTTCCTCCTCAATCCCACTGGAGAAAAAGGATGCTCATCAAACTTTCTCTTATCACAAAAGGAATGAAAACCAGAAAATACCGTTAAGTAAACATCGGCTGTTGTTTACATGAAACTGTGTGAAAATCTCTGACTCCAAGGCCAAAACAGAAGGCTTAGCAAAAACCAGGACAACATCCATTGTCAATGATGAGCATCTCAGAGCTCAGAGGGCACCTCTGCTCCCTGAACCTTTATTCACCACCCTGGCACGAGACTCCCCAGTGCTGGAGCAGCTTCAGGCGCCCAGCACAAGCTCCACGGATGGAGGGAGGTGTTTGTCACCTGCCTTGGGGTGGCACAGGCTCCGTCAGGGACTCACAGCCCCGCTGCTCCTCACCTGCCTGGCCGAGCCCAGGTCGGGCTCTCCTGGAACGGGGCTGGAGAGTGACACGTAACCAAACCCGAGTGTGTGTACTCACAGAGGCACAGCCCTGCAGCAGGGATGGTTTATTGCTTTCATAATATTTTCTGGGTTTTGAAACACAAACCACATGTTTAATTTTTTTTTTTTCAAAATTTACACATTGCACTTGCTGGAGAGTTTTCATTCCAGCACCCACAGCCCCAGACTCTTCCCAAAAAATGAGGAGAGGGAGGAGAAAGAGACTTCAAAACCTGCTGTCAGAGCTCTGGAGCAGCCCAAAATCACTGCTCCTCCCTACCTTGATTTTACAGGGCAATAAAGAGGTAATTTGGATTATCTTGTCATCAAGGAAATCACTGACATCCAAACAAAGAGAGAAGTTTGACAGCTTGGTGCATAGGGAAGGGGAGAGAGCAGAGTCAGGAAATGCTCTCAGCCAAGTCCACCTGGGGTGTAAAACCCTTAAAATTCCTTCAGTTCCACCACAGATCAGCCTGAACAGAATAAGCAGAATAAGCCCCTCTTAGTGGGAGGAGTTGAGTAGTTGAGGCAAGCCCTAAACTTCTGAATATTGTTCCAGAAGATTCCCAAATTTTAGAAGCTATCCATTTAAGAATTACACAGGAATTTTTCGAAGCTGAGCTCTCCCTTGGATCATCCCTTCAGTAAAACTGAGTTTGCTGATGTTGTGGGTGTTGTGAAAAACAAAGGAATGATCCAGAATCATGTCCTGGAAGTGGTCAATTCCCTCATGGAAAATCAATGGGAATTAGACACACAAGTGCTTTGGAAAATCCTGTTAAGTAGCTGTGGCGTCCTTTAAAATCCATCACTCTCCACTTGAGTGTAATGGTGTGGAATTGAGCCCTGGGTGGGAGAAGTGAGAGAAAAGTCCTGAAGCATCTCATGAATACCCACACAAACAGGATCCACGCTTCAGAGTCCAAAGGGAACAAGGATCGTGGGGTAACATGGGATGTTCCATGCAGGGACAGGCTGGGAACGCTCCTGGAACACCATGTGAAAGTCACTGAGCCCCTCCCTGATGCCTCTTCATTGGTGCCAAATAAATCCCTAAAGAATGCCATGTACCCATTGTAGGAAATGCTGGTGTTGGGCCTGCAATGGTCAATCAAAATATCAGGGAGTTCTGCCTGGAGGGACACATTTTAAGGAGCAGGAGCTCTGTGTCCCCCAGGCAGGCCCAGCCCACACCGTGCTCCATGTTGCCTTCATTAGGACTCATTTTAATGGGATAAAAGGTGAAAAACACACATAAAACTCCCATATTTGTGTGTCAGGGCCACTCTAAGGTGACACTGTCACAGCCACCTCTCTCCACTCTCATTTCCTTGCAGGACAAAATGTAATCGGTATTTTTTACCAACTCCTGCCACGCTGCAGCATCCCCAGAACGCTGCAGTTGTTGTCAGAGGCACATTTGGATCCCGCGGTGGGAGAAGGCTCCCTGGCAGATGAACAGCATCATCTAGGGGCCAGAGATCAGCACTGGGAATCACACACGGCCAGGAAACGCGGGGGATCCGCTCCTGAGCAGGCAGGGCACTCATCAGCGAGAGGCCACCGCTTTATTCCTATTTAAAACAACACCCCGTGCAACACCACAAAACCAACATGCAGCTGAGCTGGTTTAGTGTTACAAATCGTCTTTATTTTGGTGGTTTTCCAGCAGAGTGAAATCATCCTGGACCAAAAAAGGAGCCCGGAGCTCTGCCCTCAGAGCTGGAAGGAGGCACAACACCTTTTTCAGGTTGCAAAATCATAATAACATCACTGAACCTGCTGAAAAAACCTCTAGAGGTGTGGCCAGGGTGAATTTAAGACACCCAAATTGAAGCTGGCACATCCTGTGCCTGCTCAGTCCCTGTGTCACCGACTTTGTCCCTCAAGGGACACCAGAATCACCAAGCAAGGCCCAGGCTGGGCCTAAAGGCATCCACAGCCACAAATATGACATAAATATAAATATAATTTATTTAAATGTAACTATAAGGCACAGACACTGAAATTAATATAAGAATTCCCCTCCTGAGGTCAGCAGGGCCCCGGGTGGCTCAGAACGTGAGGCCAGCAGCTCTCAGTGCCACAGCCACAGTCACTGGCCCTCTGAAATCCCTGTCTCCTGCAAGTGGAGCTGGGCTCTCAAGCCAACAGGCTTCTGTAAAAAAAGCAAAATACCCTTAAAAATGGTGATTCTGAACCACACTGTGGCCAGAGGGGAGTGATATTCAATGAAAATTGCAAAAACAAATAAATGAGCGATCCCATCCCCAGGGGACAATTCCAGTCTCTTGCTCTTGGACTCACACCCCGTTCTGTGCCAAGGAATTTGGGCTCTCAGGAATTACACGTGGAATAATCTCTGTGAGGCAGGGATGTCCCAACTGACGGCCAATTTTATTGTAGGAAATTATGATTTCTAGATGAAATTCTCACCCTGAGACCAGGAACTCCTGCAAACTTCTCCTGACAGGGATCCCATTGCCACAAGTGTGAACTGAGCCGCTCGTCTGCCATCACCACTTGGAGATATTTTATGAGTGAGCGCTTTTATCACAATAACACAATGAAAAATGCAATCTTGTCTTGTCACAGCAGGGACAACGGGTTTTGCTGGGTAGATGATCATGCTTTTGGAGAACAAAAGCCTCTCAAATGTGGTTAATTGACATGTCATGAAATGTGGTGTTCAAAAAGCACAGAAACAGAGCAAGCCAATGTCAGAAGTTACTTTCAGAGACTCAAAAATGAGCATTTTCTGCGGGGTGCTGTCAGCTGGAAGCAAAAAAGGCAAGAAACCACACAAAGGAGGGACCTGGGCTCGTGTAAAGCCCAGCCTAACTGTAAATGCTTTGCTAAACTGGGGGTTAACAGAAGAGAAGCTGCTAGAAAATGACCCAGAAAATCAAACCCTGACGAGGTTCTTCCCTTCAGCTTGCCAGCTTGGCCATGGAGTGGCTGAAGGGGGCACTTGAGCTGCTCCTGGAGGGCAGCTCCAGCCTACAAAGACACCCTGGGCACAAAGGAAACTGCAGCAGAAGAGTGTTTAATGTCCCTAAACCCACCCCACTAGAAAACAAATGAATGATGAAATAACAGAGGGCCCGACAGGCCCTGCTCCCAAACGCAGAGTTTGGGGCAATCCCTGGCTATTATTTTCACAATACCTTGCATTCATTACTTTATTTAAAAATGGTGTACTGTGTCTGGAAAACAGGAAGTAAGCCATAAATCTCTAGTTTAAAAGCCATCTGAAGCCTGTGGACCAGATATGTTCTCAATCAGTAGTCAGGCAGTAAATAAACATTTATATACAGCAACTGCTCTCAAGCAGCCTGACCTCCGGCTATTACAGGGCACATAAAGAGGAAATTTGTTTAGTCCCATAAAAGCCCAGGCAATATATCAATAGATTATTAAAAATGGAAACAATGTAGGCTAATGGATTATATTGATTTTAATAAACATAAGTATATGGGATTCAAAGATAAGAGTCAGATACGACATCCTTCCAAGCTCACCTTTCGGGATATCTCCTAAAATCAGCCAAGCTACAGCTGTCAAGAATAGCAGGGGCTGCTATATTTTGCTTTGCAAATCGACGTATTTTTGGCTGAAGGACTTAAATTGGAGGGTTTGCATTTTTATTTCTGTTTGTGAACGATGAACGCAGTCAAAAAATAAAACTTGCACATCTTTTAATGTCGTCGCCCTAGAGAAAAAAATAAAAATCTCAAGCAATTGCAGGCTCTCCTCAGGCATCTTGGCTGGGGCTGCACAGACGCTGCTGGGCTGGGATTTTCAGGATTTGCTACACTTTTGCTACAGCAAGTACTGGTGCAGACGCTGAAGGCTGAATCTCTGATGCTCTGGAAACCTTGCAGGGTGCCCAGGTGGCCCCAGCACATCCCTCTGACTGTTCCCAAGGCTGAAACTTGTCTTCATGTTTTGAACAGTTGTTGTGTGCCCTGAACACGTGGCTGGTGGTCACAATCCCAATATCTGTCCACTGCTCGAGTCTCTTTTCCCTCCTCCCTGCTCCTCTGGCTTGGAGAGATCCCTTCCCTTCCTTCCCCATGAGTTCAGCAAGCTGTGATAAATAACTCTCATTTTTAACTCCAGGAGAAGGTTTGTGGGAGAGTCAAACTCTGCAGCCAGGAGTTCTCAGGGATGAGGGAACAGAGAGGAAAAACCAAGCCAGGGCAGATCAGGTTGCATCAGTGGCTGTGACACAACTGCCACAACTGGAGGGAGCTGCGAAGTCACTGAGCAGTTCCAAACGTCAGGGCAGGGAAGCAGAGATGATAATTGGGTCTGAATGATAATTGGGTCAGTGTGATTACGAGTTTGATTTACCTCAGCAATCAGGCTACGTTAAAGCAACTCTTGGTGCTGAAGAATGGAACAACAGTCAGAAACCTAAGCTGCTTTTCCATCGTTTATTCCGTTTGTTTTCCATCAGCAGCAAGGCCTGAGTGCACACCCCCCAATCCTTTACCTGAATTCACCCCTCACAAAGATCCTGTGAAGTAAATTCAAGTCCCTAATTACGAACTTCCTTAAAACTTGGACTAACTCAGCTGTAATCTCTGTGGAAGCTCAGGACTCTTCCCTTTTTTAGGGTAAGAACCTGTGCCCTGCCTTTCATCCTACCAGGCAAACGCTGCTCAGAAGAGAAGGAGCTCAGGGCTGACCTCAGACTCCTGAGTTTGGCTGCACCCCCAGAAGCTGAACACTGATTCCAGAGCCCTCTGCACTGCCCAGGTTTGGTGACATCAAAGGATGTCATATCTGACTCTTATCTTTGAATCCCGTATACTTATTAAAATCAATATAATAAGAAATTATTTATTAAGAAATATTTCTTACGTAAAAAATGGAAAATCAAGGAACCAGATGAGTTCCTTTCACTGAATTGCCAGAGAGGAGCAGGAATTTCTGATCCAAAGGACAGACTTGTCCTCCTCTGGGCATCACCTGCCTTTGGCATTACCTGAAAACCCTGAAGGAAGATGCCACATTCTTACCCTCCACAGGTTTTTAATTAAAACGAGCAAATCCCTGGGAAGGGTTTGGAGCACCAGGAGTGGCTGAGGGAGCTGGGAAAGGGGCTCAGCCTGGAGAAAAGGGGGATCAGGGGGGCCTTTGTGGCTCTGCACAAGTCCCTGGCAGGAGGGGGCACCGGGGGGGATTTGGGCTCTGCTCCCAGGGAACAGGGACAGGAGGAGAGGGAACGGCCTCAGGCTGGGCCAGGGAGAGGTTGAGGTTGGATATTAGGAAAGATTTGCTCCTGGAAAGGATTGTAAAGCATTGGAACAGGCTGCCCAGGGCAGTGGTGGAGTTGTCATCCCTGAGGTGCTCAAAAAACCTGTGGATGTGGCACCTGGGGACGTGGTCCTGTGGGGAACATGGTGGTGGCACTGGTTTGACAATTGCACTTGGTGATCTTAAAGGTCTTTTCCAACCATAATGATTCCATGATTCTGTGATTCCTTCCCTTGCAAAAGGAGGGACTAAAAACAGGACCTGAAAAGGTCTGGGTTCCCCCCAAGCCAAATTCAGTTTAATATTTGTTGGGATGTTTTTTCTGATCACAAACCAGAGGCTGAAGTCTTCATTCGGTGTCAGTCGGTTGCTAAAGAAGAAGAAATGACTGAACTTACATCAGTTTCTCCCACCACTCATTAGCCCCCAACAGCAGAAATAACACCCTTGCTACATCCTGAATCCACCACAAATTACAATAACCTGCAATTATAAACTCCAGCGTTAATGAGCCTTGATTGCCCCTTCTGTGTGATGCCACCTCCAAATGCCACTCACATCTCACAGCGCCTCGGGGTTAACAGTCTGCCCGGGGAAGATGGCTAAGGGAAGTCAAATGGACTTTTAGGAACCCCTTTGGTGTTTTTCCAGGCAATTTTTCTCCCTGGAAACCAAACACAGCCACGAGGGCCTCACCCTCCCCAGGGACCCCCATCCCCTCCATCCTCCCCCTCCCGGATTTCCCGATCTCTGTGCGGGAGGGCTGGATCTCTTCATTCATGAGAGCAGCATCTGAATTTTGCTGCTTGCCCTTCAATCAGCTGCGTTTTGGGAAGCCTCGGAGAGGCTGAATTGTGGTGTTCAAACTCTTCGGGGCAATAAACAGCTTTTACAAGAGATTAAACGCCCAAGCAGAGCCAAGGCACTTAGATAACTGCAAAAGCCATTTATTGACGCTGCTCTGATGCCCAAACCCACCTGTCTCAGACAGAAAAAAGCAGCAAAACCCCTCGCACAGCCATTCCTTGTCTCCCTTCCTAAGAGTTCTCAGTGCTATTTCCCCAGTTATATTCCTTCAGCAAATCCAAATAACTTTGTTTGAGTGGTTTGCTTAAGAAAGGAAAGGAAAGCTCTGAGGATGACTGAGAAATGCTATTTTCAGACAGTGGATTCAATTGCCTCAACATGGGAAATATTTCACCCCAATCAGAGGTAGATTTGTGCTTCCTTGCTCAGCAGCAGCACAGATCCAGTCCATCAGAACAGACCTGGAATGCCCAAACCAAGAAGTGACAGCAAGATCTGGGGGGCTTGGGGAGCCAGTGGATCCAGTTACCCATGGATTTGGGGAGCGGTGTTAAAAATCTGGTGGGGAAACATGAAGAGAGGAGGCTGTAGGAAGGAGGGGATGAAGGACCAGGGGAATCTGCAGCCTGAGTGAGCTTCTGTGTTTCACCAGGCCCGGCTCCCAGCAGCTGGGAACCCCCAAACCCCGCGTTTCCCTGGGATCACAGAACGGGGAAGGGACGGGGTCAGGGAGGTCTCAAAGAGCTTCAGCCCCCGCGGTGTCACACCCACGGAGGGTGTCCCTGCAAGAGCTGGGTCTGGTTCCTTCAGGGGGTCATGAATTAAGTCTAAACAGATGGAAAAACTGAATTTCCTCCCTCTCCCAAGAGCTCTGGAACTAAAATTGGGGTTTTTTCTCTTTTTTCTCTATTTTTTCTTTTTTCTCTATTTTTTCTTTTTTCTCTATTTTTTCTTTTTTCTCTATTTTTTCTTTTTTCTCTATTTTTTCTTTTTTCTCTATTTTTTCTTTTTTCTCTATTTTTTCTTTTTTCTCTATTTTTTCTTTTTTCTCTATTTTTTCTTTTTTCTCTTTTCTATTTTTTCTTCTCCTTTCCTTTTTTCCTTCTTTTTTCTCCTTTTTTCATTTTTCCTCCCCTTTTATCATTTTTT
>VYXC01009305.1:30050-72931 GCA_013397175.1 Platysteira castanea
AAGGGAACCTTTCCTGGCTGGAAGCAGGAGACCCAAGGCGGGCAAAGATGCTGAGGGCGTTTGAAGTTCACAGGGAAGAAAGAAAAACAAACCAAAACAAACCATTTGTGCCGTGTGTAATTGTCTGTCCCGTGACAGATAATTCCCAATGAACACCCACACAGGGAATCTGCACCCAGCACTGCTCCCGGGAGCAGAGAATTCCCAGAGGTGTCAGGAGCACAGTCAGGAGAAGAGTCGGGAATCAGCTGCCTGGGTTTACCCGCTCACCCTGCTTCCCACCGGGATGTTCCCTGCCTGCCCAGGGAATGGGCCCGGCCCCGAGGCTGCCGGGGCTCCAGGAGCTCCAGGGCAGCGCTCCCAGGGATGCCCAGGCTGGGGTTGTTGGGTCTGTGCAGGGCCTGCAGCTGGATCCCTGATCCTGTGGGTCCCTGCCAGCTCAGGATATTCTTTGTCTCCACGATTCTATGATTTAATTGGGATTTTTCTGCGTGCCCACCCGGCGCTGGAGCTGGCTGGGTGTGCGTGTGCCAGGGGTGGCACGGAGGGACAGCTCAGGGCAGGGCAGAGGGCACTGAGCAGCAGCACCGGGGCTGCAGCTGGAGGCCCGGGCCCCGCTCAGCAGTGCCTGAGCTGCTCTCGTGTCACTGAGAGCTGCGAGCGGGACCCAGGGGCCCAGCACGGGAGGGGAATATTAAAGTGTTGTTGTGGACGTTGCTAAAAGAAGAGAACTCAGGAACAGGAGGCAGGGCTGTCGCACTTCAATTTTCTGAAGATATTTGGGAGAGAAGAATGGGAAACTCCAAAAAACCAACACCTGAGATTCTCTTTTATCTAAAGTACAACCAGTTAATCCCAGGGTGGGATTGTTGGGGTTTCTGTGCAGGGCCAGGATTTGGTCTGCAGGATTTTTTGGGGTTTTTTCCAGCTCAGAATATTCCCTAATTCCTGCTCTACCAGCACCTGAGGTCTCTCCAGCTACCAGCGTACTGGGAAAACCAGGATATTGCTGCATCCCACAGAGGAAAATATCTCCTGTATGAGGCAGAGGGAATGAGATGCTCAAGTAAATGCATTTCTTAATTTTTCTCCCACAAACCCCACCTGCCTTTACCCTCCAGACCTCTGGGAAATTCGTCTTCCTTTCACAGGTTCTTGCCAGTCCGTCACAGCCAGGAGAGGAGAATTAATGTGTCTCCCCATGAGTTAAGTACATAAACTGTCACGAAATATTAACACAGATATGAAGCTATTAGAACAAACCCCGCTCCACAAACAGACTCCAGATAGGGGCAACCGAGATAACAGCAGAATAAAAGGACGCATTAAAGTTATATCCCTTCAAAAAATTAAACAAATCACTTTGATAGCGACAGGCACTTCAGAAAGCTTAGCTGGGGAGTCTGAGGGCAGTCAATAAGGCAGAGCTAATTGGAGAACAAACTGACATTCATAAGCTGGCGTTGAACAGGGCCACGGTAAACAAGGTAATAGAGAGTTAATGCAGGGAACCAGGGCGGGGAGCAGGAGCCATCCAGCCTCAATAATGGAAAGGGCCCAATTGAGCAAATTCGAAGTGCAAACACTCTGATCTCAGCCTGCTCAGCAGCTCCCAGCCCTAACAGACTCGTTTGGGTTGTTGTCTTTGGAGAATGAGTGTGTCAACTGAGAGCAGCCAGCAGATCTCCATAATGGCAAAGGGATCCGGGCGACGGAGAGCGGGCTCTGATAAGGCTCAGGAGGGTAAATACTGAGGGCTGCTTGGCACTGAGGGCAGCCTGAAATGACAGCGAGCACTCGGCCACTGCTGGAATAATGGGGCATCAGCTTGATATCAGAATTGCACAGAGTCAAACCCAAAACTGGAGTGAAGCTCTTCCTCCCACCGAGGCCTCTCGCTCCCCGAGGGGAGCTGCTCTCTGCAGGACAAAGCCAGCCTGGGAGGGTTTGGGACCTCTTCCTCAGAGATATGAACACTGAGAGGCTCATTAGAATTGTGTAATTTAATATTTCACCATGTCCTGAGCTCTCCTAATGCTTCCTGCCAACATCATTCCCTCTGCATGCATCAATGCCTAAATCTCAGCATCGCAGTCACGCTCCTGCAGAGTTGTTTTGTGGGCCAGGCTCACCTCAAGTCATTGTGACACTGCTATTGCACAAAAATGGCACAATCTGACCCTTAGAAGGTCTTTAGAGACTTTTCTTTCAAGTGCTGGGAGGATTTGAGAATGCTGAGTGGAACAAGCAGAGAATTTTCTCACCTTTCACCTGCCTGGTGGCACAGCTTTAGGTCTAGGATGGGACAGGAGACAGAGAATAGGGAAAGCCAAGGCTGGAGCTCCAGAGGTGAGTTTAATTCTCTGACTCCAGGCCTTCAGATATAGAGACTGTGTTCATTCCAATCAGTTATGAATAAAAGAATAATCTGGTTTTCAGAAAGTTCTGGATCTCTCAGCCAGGATCATCTCTCCCACATTTCACCAGAAAGCCGAGCCCTGATTTGAGAAGTAGAAGTGAAATATTTTCTGTTAAATTTTCCTTAAGGTTTCCTGCTCCAGGATACTCAACCAGCTCATGTACAGCCAGTTTTGGGTGCCTTCATCTCAACTGATCAACCAAACATCTTCCTTCCAGCATTATTCCAGTAGCAGCTGGGAATTCCTCTGCCCTCCTCCCCAGAGGTGCTGGGATGTGCCTAAAGTCTGAACCCAGCTGGGAGGACCAGGAGCAGCTCCCACCCGGGCAGGATGTGCCTGGATTCACCATCAGGCAGCTGCTCTGGGGTTACACCTCAGCCAGACCTCCTCACCCTCAGCCCTGGCGTTCAGCCACCCCTGCAACCCTTAACACTGACAATTCCCATGGTGTCTCAGGCCTTTGGGCTGAAATTAGTGAAGTCCAGGCACCACCAGCTGTGCTTTTTACTCCTTTTTAATCCACAAGTGTTACCCCAGTGTTTGAAGTCTCCCCTGGCCCACGACTGGTTCCCTCTGCCCTCCCAGTTTGGATCAAAAGGGCAGCTGATCCTGGCTGTGCAGCTTCCAGGTTTTTTCCTGGGTTTACTGGGGGCCAGCAGAGAGAAGAGGCTTTGCAGGGGTAGGTGATGATCCCCAAATGCCACCTGACAAGGCCATGATCTCCAACTCCCTTCGACACATCAGCTCCTCTCAACACCCGTGGTCAGGAGAGCCTTGGAGCACTCGAGGAGTGATTTTTTTGGCCTTGTTTCATCCACTGATTTATCCAGAACAGCCAATATTGGGGTGCCCAGGATTTTCTGCACAGTTACCTCCCCGTACCTTCTTCCACAGACACATTTTGTGGAGCCTCTCTCAACTTCCTCTCAACTCCAAATTCTACACCCAGAATTCAAGATCACTTTGTGACACAAATAAGCAACTCTACTGCTAGAAGTAACCCCTTTTTAGTATCTTGCTGTGCTTCAGATGTTAAATCTCTTTTTTATCCCCATTACTCTGATTTCAATCACCACCTTCAGTAGCATTTTCCTTGTTTCCACCCCAATTCTTTTGTTGTTGTTTGATTGTTCATTTTTTTCCCCAACCCTGACATATTTCCTCGTTGCCCTCCCTGCTACACATCGTACAAACTGTCTTCCCCAATGCCTTTGCTCTCCAGAAACCTGGCTCCCCTCCAATCCCAATTTAGCCCTCGAAGACTCTCAGATAGACCAACAAGCGACTTTTTTGTCATCAACGAAATATTTGTGCTCAGACAGCCCTCGAAATAGATCTGGGAAGATTCTTAGCTATGTCTATATTAGGGGGCACCAAACCACAAGGGATATAATAAGCAGCAGCTTTTTGCAAGTGAATAGGCAGCTCTTTTTTTTTCCTTCCCCTTCGAGCAATCCAGAGCTGGATTTGGGATACGGGATGAGCAGCCACACCACTGACAAAAATAAAGATTCTTGTGTGCCAGTGAAAGCACACTAAAGGACACTCTCACACCTGCTAGGTTCAGCAGAAAGGAGGGAAAAGAGAGAGTTTATTTACACTTATTGTGCTTTATAGGATTCTCAACTCCACAAGGGATTGGAGGACATGGCACTTCCTCCTCAATCCCACTGGAGAAAAAGGATGCTCATCAAACTTTCTCTTATCACAAAAGGAATAAAAACCAGAAAATACCGTTAAGTAAACATTGACCATTATTTACATGAAACTGTGTGAAAATTCTTTGACTCCAAGGTTAAAACAGAAGGCTTAGCAAAAAGCGGGACAACACTCTGGCAGTGCTGGAGATGCATTTCCTCGGCGTGAGGACAACCTGCAGCACGGAGAGCTCCCCAGCAGGCTCCACTGTACATCACTGATAACCTCATTTATTTTTGCTGCCATCCCAGGCGCTCACAAGGCCGACACTGATCCTGGTCCGAGTCTCTCAAAGCCTGCAGAGGAACTGACTGCACACGGCTGAGCCCAGGCAGCCCGGCTGGGAAGGATGCTCCCTCCGAAGCACTGGCTGATGTAATTGATGGCAAGAGTTTCCCTTTTGCCTGGTTTCCACTCTGAGGAGTGGGAGCAGCAGGAATTGCGTGTTCTCCATCGCTAAGTGACAGCCAAGGTGCAGCAGGTGCTGGCTGGGGTTTGATCTCTTCTGCAAACAAAGGATAATTTCCTTTATAAGCGGCCTGGCTCGTAAGGAACTGTGTGGGATGTCTGCTCCAAGCTCCTTCCCCCACCAGACAGGACACCCAGGGCCCCCTGTGGGACTCAAGGTGACAATCTGGCCTGTGTGGAGTAGGGACACCCCTGAGATGAGAGGTAGCTCCGTTAAATCTGCTGCTACAACGGGGATACACCCCCTAGTAGGGCACCAGAGAGAGGTTTGTAACTGGAGCTCACAAAGTCATCAGCATTGGAAAAGGACTCCCAGATCATCAGGGCCCAGTGCCAGCCCAGCCCCAGCACCACGTTCACCATTACACAGGGTCCCCAAGTGTCACAGCCACACGTTTTTTGGACACGTAGAATCCCCTGAGGTGGAAGGGACCCACGAGGATCACCCAGCCCAGCTGCTGGCCCTGCAGAGGCAGCTCAGCCATCCCACCCTGCCTTGTCCAGGGCCCGTGACTGCACCACCTCCCTGGCACAAGCCTGTTCCAATGCTGGACAAGCCTTTCCGTGAAGAAACAACTTCCTAATATCTCACCAAAACCTCCCCAACACAACCTGAGGTGGATGATCAGCCCCAGCTTTCTAGGAAGCTTCTCTCTCACCCAAAATTTGAGGGCAAAAAACCTCCCAGTGGTCACCCTCAGCCCACTGCAGTGACAGGACCAACACAGCTCCTTTCATCTGCTCCACTCCTCCATCAGCACCTTAAACTGGGGGGGGAAATTCCCAATATTATCAATATGAGCAGGGAGTCTCTTCCCCCAGAGCCTGGGCTGCGACAAAAGGCTCCCACCCCAAATAATTTTTCATGGAGCAGAGTTCCAGATGGGTTTGTGCCTGGGCACAGCCAGCGTGCCCCAGCTCGAGGCTTTAACGAGGTTCTGAGGACAGCTGCCCACACCAGGGCTGGCACTGAATGAGCCTGTCTGCTCCGGGGCTGGGGGCAGCAGCAGAGAGGCAACGGCTGGGAAGGAAAGAAACGCACGGGGATATAAAAGATGTCGAGGTTTATTTTAGCCAGAGTCGGAGTCAGGGCTGCAGAGGGGCAGCTCATTGTTCTGTTTTCATAAAGTCATTTAAGTAGCAAATGGCCCCTGAAACTGATACCCTGATTTGAGTCATGTTGGAAGACATATTGAATTAATGATGCAGGTGTGGGTTGTTGTTCCAAAAAACTTTTTTATAGCAACGGTGGGAGAGGAGAAGGTGGAGGAGGGGAGGAGGGGGGGAAGTTAAATGAAAAGATTTGGTCTATGTTATGTTTTTCTAATATTTGAATTTTAGCTAAGATTACTCTTTCTCCTCTCTTTAATATATTGTTTTAAATAAAAAACGCTAATAAATCTTGAGAGAAATATGTCATAGCAGAGTTTAAAAACTGTAGTGCAATATATAACAGTTCATAAAATATTCTATTCAAATAGCCAAAATTGTGGTGCATTTGGACCAGAAGTAGTTAACTGCAGGAACAGCATTTTATTAGCTACTAAAATTAAGAAAGAGTACTGCTGTTTCACAGCCAGATAATTAAGTACCGTTTTCTCTTTTTTAATACTATAAAATTAAACTTCCTGTTTAAATGGCCTGGTGGGGACTGTAGGCAAAGGGTCGTCTGATGAGCCCTCCGGGCAAATCCAGAAACACAACATAGCACTTATTCACACAAGGCTTTAACAGGGTGGAAAACACTGATTGAGGGGGGAAAAAAATGCTGCAGTAAGCGAAAAATTGCAGGTCGTAAATCAGAGATCCATTTTTTCACATCATTTTGGCTAATCCATTAAATCTCGGCGCAAAGGAATCTATCAGAAACAGAAGCCACGGCCTTGGGTTCCCTGTCTCCAGATGTTATTAAAAGTGTATGAGCAGTGAAAGAACTCAATTAAAGCCAGAGCACTGATGAGATGTTCCAGCCACGCCGGGCCCACCAACCTCTGCTGGCTCCTCTTTTGCCAGGGACAGTGGTGCTAAGCCCCTTTTTCCAAAGGGATTTCACTCCCTGCCTCATCGGGGGACAAGGTTTGCTCCGTGCTGTTCTAAAATATGGGTTTTTTCTACTCAGGCTCTGAAGTTCTACACCAAGTTAATGTCAGTAGCAGAGTAACACGCAGGTTAACAACCTGGAGTAGCTGCGCCTCTTACACCCAACAATCTCATCCTGCTGTGGGGCTGTGGGCTGCAAAATTATTCCTGTTCTGGCTGAGGAGCACAAATACCACGGGGAATCATCTCAACTCTGCCCATCTCTAATCCCACAGGGAATTCACGGCTGTACACGAAGGATTTCTGGACAAAGCAGGTGAGACTTTCCCCAGGAACCCCCCAGCCTCTGTCCCTGGAGCTTGCAGGGTGGGGTTTATTGGTCACATCTGATGGGAAACCTGCACCTCCCAAGGAGCAGAAGCTTTTCATCCCTAGAGCCACTTTTCTGCCCCTCGCACCAGGAATCTCCACACCCAGCATGTTCTGACACCCAAAAAACTCCAGCACACTGTCAGATCCCTTGTTCCAGCTGCAGGTTGCTTTCTGTTCAAGGCTGGAGGTTGAAATCACCTGTGAAGGCTTCTTAAATCGTAAAATATTGTCTTTGGTTCTACCAAACACACGGGCAGCTGCTGCTGCTCTGCTCGGTGCCTGATTAATTACAATAAAATGCTTCCAAACACCACCAAATCTCCAAAAGGAAGAATAACGTTATGGTTAAGGCAATTCATTGGGGTTTGGGAGATTCAGGATCATTCCTTCCTTTGCAGAGATGTCCTCGGGACACAGTTTGGGGAATTCATCCCCACCACAGGTGAGCACCCAGGTGAGCAGGTACCTGGTGTAAAGTACTCACTGAACAGCTCAAAGACTCCTGCACCACCTCGTAGGGAGGGGAGATCAGCTCTGCGCAGAAAAGGGGGCTCCAATTCATAAAGAATTCCAGGATTTTTTAATTCATGGGGTTTTAGGCAAGAGCAAAATTCCAAAATAGCAAAATCAATTAGGTAATTGAAAACCTGAAGGGATGGAAATATTCTATTACATCCAAACTTTAGTCCAGCTTCAAATTTCTAACGGGGTTATGTTCATTCTACACGAAGAGTTTTAGAAGAAATCCCTGAAAATCCAGAGTGACACTTGATAACAGCATGACCAGGATTTACTTTATTCTGCTACAGCTTTTTTTTCCTTCTGAAACAAAAATTCAGGAAAATCTGAGCTCTGCCAGGCACTTGGATGCAGCGTGGTTTTGGCAACATTTCTGTGTGGCACCAGAGCATCACATTTGGGCTGCAAAAAAATTCTGAGCAGAATGTGGGGTTTGGTTTGCTCAGATTCCCTCCACTGGGGGGAATTTAGGATCCACTGGATCCCTGGAATCCTGACAGTGCAGAAACCTCGACAGCCCAAAGGAATGGGTTTATTGGGGTGATTTTTTCCCCAAGGCGGAAGAAAACAGGGCGTAGTTTGTGCCAATTTTGTTGTTTCCCTAAGATTTAGCTAGAACTCACCTGGCCAAGCATCCCTTAATCCCCTCAGGAGACACAACAAAAAAATTTCACTGCGTTTTTCCCTAGAGAAAGTGAAAATTGAGAAAGACACCCAGCATTCACCGGCTCTGCCAGGAGCCAAACAACGTTTAGACCGCGGGGAATGTGTCCCGTTGGCAAGCAGCAATCCCTGCTGGAAGGAACCAATTTTCAGTTTCCCAAACAGACAAAGCCAAGACAAAACAAAACCTCCTCCTCGCAGAGCCCCGTCCCGCACGCTGAGCCCGCACAGCGCCGGGGATGCCCCGAGAGCTCAGCCAGGGGTCACTGCCAGGGACGCTTTAGCAGCACCCAAACCCCGGCTTTAGCTTCAGGTGGGTGTTTTTGGCCCTCCTCAAGCACCCCAATTCCCCAGCCCCAAGAGGAGCTGCGGAGCTTTACCGGGGGCTTTGCTGGCACAATCCTTTGGTGCGTTCCGGTAACACAACACCGCATCTTCCCCGGGAAATCCATCCCGGCCTTGAAGGGGAAAACCGAGCCTTTCATGTCGCTATTAAGGCTGAGTGAAGCCCAGTTATCGGGTTTCACCCCTCTGCTCTGCTGGGGCCGTGCCTCAGATTGCTCTGGAGATAAGCCCCGAAATTCCGGGATCCCCTCGGAGCATCCCGAGCGCAGCTCCCGGGGAGAGACTAAACACTGCCAACTCTGCCCGGCAGAGCAGTGCTTTGCATTAGGGCAGTAATAAACCACCGGGGGAAGGGGAAAATCACCCTCCGTAGTGTTTAGTCTCATTTAATCTAATATCGGTGGCTAATGGGCTCTGATCTCGTGTGTGTACGCAAGGAATTCCTTCCAACCCGGCCGGCGCTGAGCTCAGCTTTTGCATTTCGTTTGGAGCACCCAGCACTGGATACCCCAGGAGGTCACTGAGAGCTGCTTTTAAATCAAATATCCACAGCTGGAAACGCACAGGTTATAAACCAACAGTCTGAGATTTTAGTTAATTCCTATTAACCTTAAAAATTATAGGAAGCATAAAAAGATGGACACGGACATGCCATAGAAGGGGTAAATGTTTAGGAAAAGGCATCTTTAAGTTCTCCTGGACTTTCTATTTATTTATTTTTAGAAAGCCTCAGGACACAGCATAAATCTAAAGCCTGTGTTAAGAAGGTCTGTGGGAATTAATAAGTAGCAGGACACCTTCCAGGTTATTTTTTGGTGAATTTCAAGAGTTTTAGGCAACATTAAAAAGCACTGAGTTAGGGAAAAATAAATTATTTAGGCTCCTTGCTAAGAACCACAACTGCTTTTATCCAAAGGAGCATCCTCCCATCCCAGGTGCTAACAAGACCAGTGAATGAGACAGTCTCAGATTTTCCTCTCCCATGATTTCACACATTTATTTCGCTCTGCACCCAGATAAATCCCCCCAGTTTAATTCCCACAGTTCTCAGCTGTGTTTAACTTTGTCATATCGCAGTCACCAGCGCTGCACAGAGCGTTGAAAATCTAAGTTGGTGATATTCATCATGTTTGTAATACTTAGAGCAGCCCTTTGGATGTAACAGGTCACGTGGAGCACTGGAAATGCAGTGTTGGGAAATCATTGCTGAAATTGCCACAAAGATCACAGACCGAAAATGGAACAGAAGTAGAATAAAGGGATTCAAGGAATCATGTTTTATATCCCCCTAATTTTGAATGAGATTATCCAGGTTTGGGACCAGTTTGATTTAACAATGGATTAACAGCAGGAGGGAATATCTAACCTGAGGCTGGCTGTGCTTTACAGCACTGGAAATATTTGAATCTCTTCCTCTCCCCTTTCCATAGTTGTAAGGGGTGCTGTTTTCATCCAAGAATTCCCAGAAAATCATTTTCTCTCACCATTCCCCAAGTGGTTTCAGAAGCCAAACGCCCCCAGGGTGCTCCCCCAGGCAGAGGGGCTGAGCTGAGGTTTGGGGGCTGCTGAAAATTCAAAGTTTGTTTCCAATCCAGAAAAGTTCAGACAGCCTTTCAGTGAACCCCAGACAAATTTCAAACCCCCAAACCACACGGGCCGGGTGAGTTTCGGTGTGGAATTTTAGGGTTCATTAGCACAGCGAAAGACCCAAGAAATGGGCCAAAATCCCTGAAACCCGGCCCAACCTCCTCCCACACTGCTCCAGCCCCTACCTGCCCAGGTGAAACCCATTTCCCACCTTTTTAAACTCCATTTTTATGGCGCACCCCCGCTCCCCTCATCCCTGCTCCCCTCAGTGCCAGGCAAGCAGAGCAGGAATCTCTGCATGAGACGCCCTAATTGGCAGCAGAGCCCTGGCCCGGCCGACATCTGCAGCTGGTTTTGGTGATAATAAATCAGGGCTGGGGGGCTCGGCGTGGCCAGCTGCCAGGGAGCTTTCCTTCCCCCAGTTAGCCAAGAAATGGGAAGGCAGCAGCGAGGACTGGGGCAGCTCTGGGTGGTTAGAGAGGGGGGAAAAAACCAATTTGATATTATCCATAACCAGCCATGAGCTTCCACTCTGAGCTTTCCAAGAACCAGGCTGGGCCGGACAGCGAACGCCTTTCTTTGTCACTGAGCAGCAACTTGTCCAGGAAACCTCAGGAACATCATTAAAATGAGGGTATGAATATTGCAGGAATTGCTTCCCGGGAATGAAGGTCCCTGCCCCAGCCCGGGGAGGGTCTGGGGGCTCTGAGTGTGCTGTGATCACCCAACACTCAGTGCAAACACCTCGGCAGGTACGTTTGCAATCAGGTTGGATACTCGAGGGCTGGGTCTCTCCAGATGCCTGCAGCACTGACAGCTCAGCCCCTCACCCGAAATCCAGGCCGAACAGAAACCCTGGATGTGAGGTAATCCCCGTTCCGAACGGGGAGACTCAGGCTGGGGAAAAGAAATAACAATCAAAGGCTGGAACAGTTGGCTGAAACCACCAAGAGACCGAAATTTGTAGCTGACAGAACTGTGAATTTAAATGTTGCTGAGTCTTTCCTGCCGAGCCTGGCAGCACAGTTTTGCACTCAGTTTTGGGAGGGAGCTTTTTTAAGGTCAGATTGCTGTGGCATTGCGGGATGGAGCAGAGGCCAAGGCACTGAGCTCTGCTTGTGGCACATCCACACCAGTCACAGGAGGAGCAGGAATTGCAGGCTCTGCCCTCTGAGCTGGCTGCTGCTGTATCAGTTCAGCTTGAGAGAGGATTTCCAATATTTCCATCCCCAAAGAGAGCCAAAGCCCTGCCTCTCCACCCCAACCCTCTCTTTGCGCTGGGGCATCCCTGCACCCTCAGATATTTAAATCATTTTTGGATCTTCATTCACCCATCACATCCAGGTCCCTCGCAGTCCTTCCTTCCTCCTTTCCCACCTCACAGTGCCGTCTCCTGGTGAGAAAAATTCCCTTTCCAGCTACAGCCCCCTCCCGCAGCCTCCACTGCTCCAGGAGTTGTCTTCCCTAGGAAACATCCACCTCATTTACAAGGTCACAGCTATTTTAGCCTGAATCCAGTTATGCAAGGAACCACTCCCTCTCCAGTGCCAAATCCCCGCAGAACGGTGACAAGTGATTATCTCGGGTGAGGATTCAGTCCTTCAGAGCCAACAATAATAATTAGCTCAATTAAGAGTGCCTCTGATGCCACTTGCACTGCCTGGAAGTGCTGATCCACATTTGCCAAGGGGATATCTGGCAGCAAGGATTTCTGGAGCTTATTTAAGCTCTAAAGCCTATGGAAGGAGCTGTGCACAATATCCTGTTCCAAGGCATTTCTAATTTAAATTAATGACCTGCAGGCTATCTCGAGGCAATAATGACCTTCTTGTACCAAATCCCGCCATAGCTGAGGTGAATTCTGAATTCCTGGGGCTGATTCCGTGGTTAACATTCCAAATCCCAGCTATCCAGCGTGGCGGGGGCAGCTCCAGGAGCAGATTAGATGAAACCACACAGGCTGTCCTCAGCCTCCCTGCTGGAAAAAATGTTCTCAGCGGGAAGCAGAGAAGCCCCTGGAGTGATAAATTTGGAGTTCTCATCTTCTCCAGGGGCTTTATTCCCAACATTTTGCTTGGAAGAGATGCTGGAGCATCCGGGTACCGGGGTAGGAAGGTGAGAGCCCAGGTGAGAGCTGTTCCCCCAAAGACACCTGGAGGGCTCTCACTGACTTCATAAAAAACATGACTGGGCTAAATGAGAAAAATGTTTTCTCCTGAAACGCCCCAAAAATGCCCATTTTTCTCCTGAAACTCCCCAAAATGCCCTGTTTTCTCCTGAAATTCCCCCCAAACGCCCATTTTTCTCCTGATACTCCCCAAAAATGCCCACTTTTCTCCTGAAACTCCCCCAAAGTTCTCATTTTCTACTGAAACTCCCCCAAAATGCCCTGTTTTCTCCCAAAACTCCCCAAAATCGCTCATTTTTCTCTTGAAACTCCTCCAAAATGCCCTGTTTTCTCCCAAAACTCCCCCAAATGCCCATTTTCTCCTGANATGCTTGTTTTTCTCTTGAAACTCCCCAAAATGCTCGTTTTTCTCCCAAAACTCCCCAAAATCGCTCATTTTTCTCTTGAAACTCCTCCAAAATGCCCTGTTTTCTCCCAAAACTCCCCCAAATGCCCATTTTCTCCTGAAACTCCCCCAAAATGCCGTTTTCTCCCAAAACACCCCAAAAATGCTCATTTTCCCTCTGACATTCCCAAAAATGCCCTATTTTTCTCCTGAAACTCCCCAAAAATGCCCATTTTTCTCCTGAAACTCCCCAAAAATGCCCTGTTTTCTCCTGAAATTCCCCCCAAACGCCCATTTTTCTCCTGATACTCCCCAAAAATGCCCACTTTTCTCCTGAAACTCCCCCAAAGTTCTCATTTTCTACTGAAACTCCCCCAAAATGCCCTGTTTTCTCCCAAAACTCCCCAAAATCGCTCATTTTTCTCTTGAAACTCCTCCAAAATGCCCTGTTTTCTCCCAAAACTCCCCCAAATGCCCATTTTCTCCTGAAACTCCCCCAAAATGCCGTTTTCTCCCAAAACACCCCAAAAATGCTCATTTTCCCTCTGAAATTCCCAAAAATGCCCTATTTTTCTCCTGAAACTCCCCAGAAATGCCCATTTTCTCCTCAAACTCCCCCAAAATGCCCTGTTTTCTCCTGGAACACCCCAAAAATGCTCATTTTTCCTCTGAAATTCCCAAAAATGCCCACTTTTCTCCTGAAACTCCCCAAAATGCCCATTTTTCTCCTGAAATTCCCCAAAATGCCCTGTTTTCTCCCAAAACTCCCCCAAATGCCCATTTTACCCCTGAAACTCCCCCAAATGCCCATTTTTTCTCCCGAAACTCCCCAGAACGCCCCTTGCACCCAGCCCTGCTGCCGGGCAGGCTCTCTCCGGCCCTGGTGCCGAGCTGCACGTCTGTCAGTCCGTGTGTCCCCCGTGAACAGAGCCCAGGAAACTCGGGGTGGGTGAGATTCCCCTTTGAGGAGGCAGGGAACCAAACTGCCCCAAAAGGGGCTTCCAGCAGTGACCAAAGCAGGCTGGGGTTGCACTCACGGGCCCGGGAGCACCCGAATCTGCGGGGCAGGACTCGAGTTCCAGCCCTGCAGCACAGACAGGAGAGCACAGACCTTCCCCCCCTACAGTCTGATTTCTGAGCAGATATTTTACCCATTTTCTCAGATTTTGCCATTTTTAGTCCGTCCAGGATGCCGTAAACAAAGCGTTCAGTCTGACCACGGCTCGGTTTTAAGCTCTGGATATATGATTAGTTTGTTAGTTAAGTTTTGTGCTCTGCTGTGACATTCAAGGACGTGCCAAGCTGTAAAATGGGACTCACTAAAAGTGTTAAAATCCACAATCCAACTCCAAGTGAAATCTCCTCAGGTTTCTTGTTGGGATACCTGAGTGGGAGGAAGTCAGCGTTTCCTTTGGATTTGTTTGAACCCCTAATTCCAGCCACAGCTTGAACCTTCTCGGTCCCGGTGGCAAAAAAATAAAACCCAAAAACCTAAAACGAACAAAATGAAACAAAATCAAAATAAACAAAACAGAACCAACCAACACAAACAAAACCCACAACACAAACAAACAAAACAAAACCCAAACAAATCAAACAAAAAAACCCAAACAAATCAAACAAAAAAACCCCAAACACACAGCAAAAAACCCCAACCCCACTGTTGCAAGTGTAAGTAAATCACCAGATTAATAATTAATTCTTGAGAAGGACCTTTAGGAAGAGGAATGGCTGAGCTGTAGCAACTCTGGGTATCACCACCCTACAGGACATCCCAAAATCAAGTAGAAATCTCGTGCCCAACGTGCTCCAACATGGAATAAAGTCAATATATGGGGACACTGGTCCCTACTGGCATTGTCCTGCTGCTAATGGGCAACTTATTCCCTCACCCCTCTGCTTCCCAGGGCACACTTTGTTATTTTGAGGCCCTTTTCTCAGGAACAGACTTTACCTCCCATTATTTCTAGCTCGTACCTGGCGTTGAAAGCCCAAAAAAAAAAAAAAAGATAAATTAAATGAGAAGGAAATGTTTAAGGGTTCCTATTCATAACAAAAATACTTAAAGGCAGCTCGGGCCATGAATCTTCTCCCAGCAAGCTGAGATGTACATAAAGGCCCCGATTCAGAGGAGAAGCTGGTGGATGTCTGCTGCCCGGGGGATTTATGGGCCAGGAGCTGGCATGGGGGGAGCCCAGGCAGGTAATTAGCTCCTTGCAGGGCTCGGGATGGAGCTGGGCTTTTCCCAGTTGTTCAAAGGGTTCTCCCCCCGAGCTGTGGGGCAGCACGAGGCAGGGCTGGTCCCCAGGGGCTGGGGGCTGCTCCCCCTGGGCTGGGGGCTGCTCTTCGTGGGCTGGGGGCTGCTCCCCCTGGGCTGGGGGCTGCTCCTCGTGGGCTGGGGGCTGCTCCCCGTGGGCTGGGGGCTGCTCCCCCTGGGCTGGGGGCTGCGCCTCCTGGGCTGGGGCTGCTCCCCGTGGGCTGGGGGCTGCTCCCCGTGGGCTGGGGGCTGCTCCCCGTGGGCTGGGGGCTGCTCCCCGTGGGCTGGGGGCTGCTCCCCTTGGGCTGGGGGCTGCTCTGCACCCGCTGCCTCTGCTGAGTGAGGATTAATGAGGGCCCGAGCCCGCTCTGCTGTCAGCACAGACACGTGTGTCCAATTAAAGCATCCAGAAACCTGGCAGAGAAGTCCCAAGGTGTTTTCCAAAGCCACCCAAAGTTTTCGCTGGGTTTAATTTCCCAGTTCTGCCCAGTTAATAGGGATTAACTTGCAAACCTCATTTGGCTTTTTCTGAGTGTGTCAGCTCTGGAGTGAGCGTGGTGGGGAAAGCGCCGGCTCCATAAATCCTGCGGGTTTGAATCCTGTGTTTACCCACGGAGCAGGAGCAGGCCTGGGCTGTGGCAGAGGGGTGCCCCTGCCATCGTGTGTCAGTGACACACAGGACCCCCTTTGGGGTCAAATCCCCATCATCACCCCTTCTAGCCCCGAGGATTTTCAGTAAATGTCAATTCCTGCCCACAGACCGAGGTTCTGGGGCTTTTCAAGCCATGAACTGAACCAGGATCACCCCTTTTTTCGCAATGACAAACAAAACCAAGCAAACCCCAGGAGTGGGTGGGATGTGGACAGAAATGTTTAAACTTGGTTTTATGGGCTGCTGAGGATCCAGCAGCTTCTCCCCGCAGGTGCATCTCCATGGAACAGAAAGGTTCTGCTCCCAGCCCTTCCCACAAGAGCGAAGGTCCCTTCCCTTGGCACAATTCCTTCCATGGAATTTCCTTCCACATTTTCATGGATTGTTCACCCTGAACTGCAGCAGAATTAAGCCTGAGAAGCCAAAGTGCAGCTCAGGAGAGCAGAGCTGTGGGGGACAGCCCAGGAGTGCTGGATAACCAGAACTGGAAATAAATTAAGCACAAATTAATCAGCCACATCTGGGGAATAAAACAAATCTTTAAGGCTTGCATTAAATGCTGAAACATATTCATACATTCATCCTTAATTTGAGCCACCTCAACACTTGTGAGCACCAAGGCCTTCCCCTTCAGTGTCTCCCAGCATCCAAATTTGCCTGGACTTTCAATTATCCAGACAATAATGAAAACATGTTGGCCAGGCGAGCACTCAGGTTACAATCACAAATTCTTACTTCAATAACAGCCATAAAACAGAGACCCAAAGCATGTTTTTTGCTTTTTTTCCAAACATTAGCAACTCATCTGATACTTAGGCCAAGGATCCAGTTTCCTGCAAGCTGATGACATGTGAGACCACAGCCCTGAGGCTGATATTAAATTATACATATATACATACATAAATATACAGAGAGAAAACCTGTGAAATTACAGACACAGATGTGTTATTGGTGTCATAATTTTTTCCCATTAAACACCGTATTAGCTTTATCCCCTCTCTATACTCGAAAATCTTCGTGTATAAAAGATGAATGGCAACTTCTCCAGGGGATCCCTGTGGTTTAACCTCGTTACGGGAGGTCAGACACAACACACAAACTCTGCTGGCACAAAGATGGCTTGAAAATGGGATTATTCCTTGGCTCTCCCAATGGAGAGGAAGGCAGCTTTGCCATCCCTGCTCCAGCACCCCAAAAGGACTCGAGCACTGCTCTCAGAGAAGCTTGAGGAGCACCTTTGGTGGAGGAAGAACCAACCAGAGGCTGGCTGGCAGCACAGACACGGCTGAAATGCTGACCCACGATGATCTGGGGCTGCATGAGCCCAGATTCCCACCTGTTTTCACAGCTGACCCCCAGTTTAAACCATTCCCTGCTCCTCTCACACAGCCAGGCTGAGCTGTTTGACTGCCAGGGGTGCCAGCTCTGCTGACAGCTCTTCTGGGTGGCAGGGAGTCCTTGAAATCTAAAAATAAATAGATTAATCACCATAATAAGCAGAGGTGGTCAGAAATAGTGTTAGGAAAACAGCTCGGCTCTCTGCCCCTCCTGCCAGCCCTGTTTTCTCCCCACACACAGCCCAGGAAGGAGAATCTCTATTTTCACCCACCCCATTTTCTAAAATTCCTGCTCTGAGCCTGTGTTCCAGCTCTTCCATCTCTACCATGACCCCACGAATTCATGAAAAGGGACTTGATGAACACAACAGAATAATTCCTACAGCGTCTGGGGTGGTTTTTTTGGACCCGAATCCCTGTGGGAAAACAGCCATCCCTTTGCCAGGAGGGTTTAGCTGCTGTCTGCTCCTGGAGAGGAGCCCCAGAAGTGCCCATTTCCCAGCAGAATTCTTTCATTTTCAGGTTCTCCTCTTGCAGGAGCTGGGTTAGGGGCTTGGAAAGAACCCCCAAAATGTTCCCTGTCACTTCCCCACCTCAGACCTCACACAACCACCCCCTTTCTCACCTCTCCCACCTTCCCAAGTCTCCCTGTGCACAGGACTCAGGCAGCAAGGGCACTTCCCAGCCTGAGCAGCTCCAGAGAAGGAAAATTCCTCTCCACAGGAACCACTGGCCACAGAGCAAATCCCCCAAAACATCTCTCCTTCGAGGGGCAGCAGTGAAGGGAGCGCTTCAAATCCCAGAGGAAAGGCCTGGATGCACCAGGAGGAGAGAAACCAGCAGTGAGAAGCAGTTGGGCACATGTGGAATTCACAAATTTATTTCCCAGCTCTGTTAAAGCAACACTGACAATGCTCCACTGTGGTAAGTGGGAATTACTTGATGTAAGTGGAAGGAAGCACTGCGCTGTAATTTGGGGTTTAATTGATGCCCTAAAACGCCTCATCCCAGGGATTTGGTGCGAGCCTGAGCTCCAGGTTTTGAGCAGCTTTTCCCAGGAGTTGTTTTGGCTGCTGGGAGATGCTGCAAACCAGGATCAAACCCTTCAGCAAGGGCATCTCACCAGCAGCCAGGCACAGGAGGTGAACCCCAACACTGAGATTAATACCTCCAGGTATGAGAGATACAGAGAAACATCAAATCCTTGTTTCCTCCCCGTGCCCTCGGTGCTGTATCCACCGGGATTCCACAAGGAAAAGCCTCCTTCTGCCCCAGCTGCCTGGCAGGCAGGACATCTGCAGCCCTCATGGATCCCACACAAGGCATCCCAACTTCCAAAGGAAGACACCAGCAGCAGCAGCAGCAGCACCATAAAGATCTTCATTATTTCTGCCTGACGTTTTCATGACAGAATTCATGTAGAACATAAAGAAAGCACAAGGCATGTTTACTGGGGCTTTTATAGTTCCATAAAACATAAATAAACAGCTTTTTAGATCAAAGCTGCAGGAGTAAGGGAGCTCTGTGGCTTCTGAGGCCTGACCAATTTATCACAGCATCTGAAGTTGAAAGGAGCACTCCTGGCACTCCTGTTTTCCTCTGGAGCAATCCCACCTTAAAGGCACAGTGCCCAACACACGAGTACAGATGAGGTTCTTTGGCTTTCGGGGTCTGTGGAGCCTTTTAGGCTGAGATTTGTGAGGTTCTGTAAATGAACTGGTGAAAAGGGAGCAAACAGGAGCACTTCCAGGCAGGCCCAGGGTTGATTTTCCAGGTGTACAGCTCTGCAGCTCATCCCACCCCATCAGGATCAATCCAAAAACCCAGCTTTCCTTGGAGGTGCTGGAAACTGTTGGTGTCAGTCAGCTCTGGATCCAGCCCTGGCATTCCTGAGCCTTTTAAACCCCACGTGAAACGAGAAGAAATCAGAATTCTCCCTAAACTTTCACCCTCTTCACAGATCCACACCTTCCTTCCCGGCCTCTTCTCCCTGCTGGGTGCAAACCTGAACCTGCAGACGGGGAAATGCCTGGGCTGCCAGGGGGATCTCCCTGGCTTCACCCACCCTGCTCATCACACACCTGGGAGGATTTGCTGCATTGTGACTCCATGTGGTGCCATCGACCCTTGGAAACATTTAGGGACCAATGTCCAGCCCTGAAGCCTGATGTTGTTTGGTCACCATCCTAAAAAACCTTTCCCATGCCAGTTCAAGCAGACAGACACGTGGAAATCTGGTGCAAGCTCAGTGTTTACCTGCACACATTCTGGGACCTTCCGCGATTTGCTTTTCCATTCCTGCCAGAAAATGTCTGGAATATGACATTTGAGCATTATGGATGCTCCTGCCTGGCTCAGTTTCCTGCCCTGCAGTTTCCATGGGGTTCTTTGCAGGGCTATGGGCACTTGCAGTTATTTTGGAACTGCATCTCCTAATATGGGGTGGTGGGAACAGAAAATCCCCCACGGAACAGTCCATCTTGGGATGTATTTATTAATCTGATGCCAGGCCACTCCTAAAAATACCCCTGTGCCCATCAGGGCACCCCTTAAAGAGAAGAAAACCAAAGCAAAATCCCCACACAGGGACCTTCACCCTGCTGAATCCAGGACCTGCTGTGGCCTCAAGGATTCCCAGGTCACACTGGCTCACATGCACCAGTGGAAAGAGCCTTTCCCTGCCTCTGTGGTGACTGTGCCCAGCACCTGAAGGCCAGGCTGGGCTTTTTCTGCCTCACACATCATCACCCCAGGCCTGAACGAACTGGCAAGGCTGGTGATGATGCGTGAGGCCAAACAGAATGCAGCCCGAGCTGCCAGGGATGCCTGGGCTGCGGGTGCTGACAGGGCTGGAAAAAAACTGCAGCCAGGCTGGGGGAGCTAGATCCTGAGTCCCTGCAGTCAGCCTGAGCTGCAGGAGCAGAGATGGGGCAGGAACAGAGATGGGGCAGGAGCAGACCTGGGGCAGGAACAGAGATGGGGCAGGNATGGAGATGGGGCAGGAGCAGAGATGGAGCAGGACGAGGCCCGGAGCAACACGAGGCCCAGGGCAGGACCAGGCCCAAGGCAGGATCAGAGATGGAGCAGGATCAGAGATGGAGCAGGATCAGAGATGGAGCAGGATCAGAGATGGAGCAGGATCAGAGATGGAGCAGGATCAGAGATGGAGCAGGATCAGAGATGGAGCAGGATCAGAGATGGAGCAGGATCAGAGATGGAGCAGGATCAGAGATGGAGCAGGATCAGAGATGGAGCAGGATCAGAGATGGAGCAGGATCAGAGATGGAGCAGGATCAGAGATGGAGCAGGATCAGAGATGGAGCAGGATCAGAGATGGAGCAGGATCAGAGATGGAGCAGGATCAGAGATGGAGCAGGATCAGAGATGGAGCAGGATCAGAGATGGAGCAGGATCAGAGATGGAGCAGGATCAGAGATGGAGCAGGATCAGAGATGGAGCAGGACCAGGCCCAGGGCAGCACCAGCGCTGCCCAGGAGGTGCTGGGAGCACAGGACCAGCCATGTCCTGGCAGTGTCAGTCACTGAAGGGCCTTTCCCTGCACTTTCCTCGGTGTGAGGGGACAGCAGGGTCCCTGACCTGCCCGGACACCCCTTTCCCAGCCCCTCTCCGTGCCGTGGTTATGTCAGGGTGTGCTTGTGCTCAGTCCTGCTCGCTGTGCCAGGGCAAACCCTGCCCTGCTCGGTGCTGGGTGGGCAGTGGTTCTCCCCGGAGCCTGGCTGTGGGAATGCACACGGACACAGAGGAGACAGTGCCTGACATTCTACAGGAGGAGGAGAAGGATTCCACCTTCTCCTCAGTGCTCCCGAGCCAGGCCACTCTGCATCCGTGCAAGGAGGGACCTTCCCCTGCCATCCCCAGTGCCACGGACACACCAGGTTGTCCCCGAGCACTCCAGAGTGGGTAATTTTATCCCAAATGTGCCTGTCTAAAAATATCTCACTTCTGTGTTTTTTGACCATATGCCCAGGACCATGAAAATTTTTCCGTAGGAAAAAAAAGCTGAAAAAAACCCTGCAACCAATAACATCTTGGAATGATTTGACCACTTTCTTCTCAGGACATTCTCTCCTTTTTTATACCATGATGGGGTTTCTCCTGAATTTAAAACATCAATTTGGCCTAACATGAGGAGAATGTTCCTTCTTCCAAACCGTAAAGATCAGAGACTATAAACTGTTGTTCCGTAAATGTTTCATGGCAAAAGGCATTCAAAGCATAACATTAACACAAAGTTTTGCTGTAAAACAATCTGGGAAGTGTAATCTCTGTAAGAGGTTTTTTATGCACCATGGCTAATTGCTCCTGACAGTATGATTTTACATCAGGCATTTTTTGTAAATTCAACACCATCCGAACTTTATGGCAGGTAATATTCCTTACAACTCCTCAAATCCTGCCCACGTCTAAATTACCGGTGCAGAGTGATGTCTGGGGGCTTTTTTTTTATTATTTTATTTTTATTTTTAGCTGCAAAATATTGGGAGCAAATTCTCTCTTGTCTCGCAGTTGTGGCACTGGGAACAACTTGATGGCATTGTTCCACTCCTCTCCGTGGAGTCAGAAGGGGTTTTCACACCTTTTGCACACATCAGAGTGCACCGTGGTGGGCTCGTGCCTGGGGGCACAGCAGGCTTGTGGGCACCTCTGGATGGAGGAGGATGGAGATGTTCCCAGCCTGGGAGATTGAACCTGAATAAAATTCAGATTTTAAACCTGTCTGAAATGGCCACATTTGAAATGTTGGGGTTTTACAGAGCCTGGCGCAGGGTTACCTCAGCTGAGGGTGCCAGAGGGAGCCAGGTGGTGGCATCCCATGGAATCATGGAATGCTTTGGGTCACGAAGGGCCTCAGAGACCAACCCAATCCAGCCCCTGCCGTGGGCAGGGACACCTTCCACTAGCCCAGGTTGCTCCAAGCCCTGCCCAGTGTGGTGTTGGGCACTCCTGATGCCTCTCTAAGCAGCGCTGTGCCATTCCCAAGAGTTTCTCCTCTCATCCTCACCTTTGGATGAGACTCCCACCTCAGCCAGGTCTGTGGCCCGGCCTCCTTTGCCAGGCTGACTGACCTGTGAGTGAGGCTGATTCATGTGCACACACACATGAAAAAAACTCCTTTTGACCAACTCGTTCTACCTTATAAAATATGAGTTATAAAAAGTTTATGGAGCCTGTTCCTCCGAGGGGCTCATTCCAAAGTGCTCTACGCAAAACCTGGCTCTTTTATGGCACGGCAGAAAAGGGGCTCAGCCCGTGCCCTCACAGGGTCCAGGGACAGGAATGGGCTTCCACATGGACCACACAGCCCTGCCCGGGTTGCTGTGAGGGCAGCAAATGAATTTGTGCCTGGGGTTAGTTGACAAGTGAGGAAACACTGGTTCTTTCTGCTGGAAATTTCCTCTCGCCCCACCCATGAGCAGCTCCACCAGAAAGGTCAAAAACGAGGTGATGGAATTGAGTGTGGGCCTCCAACAGGTACCACAGAGGCACAGAAACTCCAGAAAAGCCAACCTGGAGCTGCCTTGGCCAGGGCCAAAGTCCTCCCTGAGGTGGCTTCACCCAGCTTGGGTCACTCAGAGGAGGGAAGGAAGCTCCAGAGGATTGTGAGGAGCACGTGGGCTGCTCTCCTGAAAAGGGGAATTTGACTCCTGGCAGCTCCTGTACCTGAGCACAGCAAGGGCAATAATTAATGCCCAGCGTGTGACATTTATGAAAATCAGAGAGTAAATCGGGGTCAATGCTGTGAACATGCAAAGCATTTTATGTGGAGGCTCAGGCCAAATCAAAACAGTTCTCACTCCACCCATCCCCTGAACACTTTAACTGGGGCTCCATCTCCTGCCCTACTCTTTGTTCTCCCTGAAACTCACCCACCTCCTGCCCTCTGAGCCTTTCCAAGGATGACCTTGACCTGCTGGAGGGACCCTGCTGCCCTCCCTGCTTTCAAGTTTGTGCCTCAGCCATTGAACTCCACTCCTGGTTTGAAGATCTAACACAGAGCTGTTCCTGCAGGTGCAGCTGCTTCCAGAACGCCTCTGACTGATCCTGAAATCATTTATTTCATTAAATTGTGTTTCATTTGCAGTGTTATCTGCACAGTGCAACAGAGACTCACTGCTGGCTCACGTCTTGGGGTTATTCTGGGATAACTGAGGCATTTCTTTCTGAAGAGAACAAATTTGGGCCCTGTCCCGCAGGCAAAGCAGCAGCAAAGCTCTCCTGGCACGGGATTTAATCTCACCTCTGTTCACAGGGCTGCAGCTCACACTTGGCTTTGCCGAGGAAGGCTGCAGCAGGCACTGGGGGAAGAATTTCTCCCTCTGAACTGTGGCAGAAATAAAAGAACCCCAATACCTTCTCCAGGGTCACCTGGCTGTGGGCTCTACAAAGATTAAACAACCTTACAGAAAAATCTTGAGAAGAAGAGGGACACAGAGTCCCAAAAGCTGCTGAATTCTGGGGCTCTTCTGGTGATTTTCACTCAGTGCTTTTTTTTTTTAACCAAAAGTTGATGTAAGCCTGCTGCAGGACCGTCCCTGTCTGACCATATCCCACCCCCTCAGAGCTGCCAGCCCAGGGGCGATGCTCCCTCCCGCCCATCTCCTGAATAACCAGACTGGAAATGTTTAAAACTTTCCTCTGCTGGGCTCCTAAAGGACTCACAACAGCAGCATCCTCAGGATCCTGTGGCACCACAATCCTAAACAAGACAACAAAGACCACTCACAACAGTATTACAGAGCCCCTCGTGCTTTCCTCCAATCACTCCTGATCCAAACTCTCAGTTTAGGTGATCTGAACCAGTTCACCCCCAGATTTATTCCCCGTGTTCAGCAAATCAGTGTCCTCGGCACAGGGCTGAATTATTCATTACACTTTTCTTTTTTTCCCCCCTAGGATGCAGAAGTTACTAAAAGGTTCCTTTCTTGTATAAAGCATTTTCGTGTTTGAGTATTAATTTTTAAAATCTCCTGCAGACCCACGGTACTTCGCAGTTGTTTGCTTTAGCCCTTTCCAAATTTGTCATTAAGGCTTGCGAGTGGGCACGCACAGGCACACACCCAGATAAACTCACACAAAGAGATGTGCACAAATTTAAAGCTGGTTTTTTTCCTGCTCTGGCTCCTCAGGCATTTGTGTCAGGCTTGTGACCTGGGTTTGGGTCAGAAACAACTCGGAGTCTGCTGAGCTGAAGGTGGACAGGAGAGCTCTGCAATTTAAGTGCTGGACAAATGTTCAGTGGAGGAAAAAGTCCTTTACAAGGCCCAAGGTCCATCCCTCATCACCAGATGAACACATCTCAGCAGGGCCCGGTGCCTCATTTCTGAAGGAGATAACCCCATTTTTGGTGGTGCAATAACAAAACCCATCAAATATAACTTTGTGTGCAGCGTTAATCCTGATTTCGTGGTCAGGCAGCACACGAACCTCCAGCTTCTATCTGCTCCTCCTGCTTTGTGTGCCCACTTCTGCTGGGAAATGGAGCATTTTAAAAGCTTCAGCAGCTCCATGAGGTCACTGTAGCTACAGAAAGCTGTAAAAACTGCCTGGGTTGATGGCTCAAGCAGCCACAGGTCTTTTTCATTACAGAACAGATATAACTCTATGAAATTATTATAATAATAACATCATTTATTTCAACAGGACTGAAGCAAAAAAGCTTTATGATAGTGTTTTATATGCAACATGTGCGCCATAAATATTTCCATAAAAACGTGCATTAAAATATAAAGTTGGCAGAAAGAAATCAAAAGTCAGGAGGAAAAAAAAAGAAAAAAAAATCCAGTTAAAGAAGCATTAAACCATAAGGCAGGAGCAGGGAGCAGGGAGCCCCTGCCAGGCAGGGCAACAGGCAGCTCTTTCTCTGGTTTCAGCTGCTTCCCAGCACAAAGGAAAGAGCCAAGTGGCCCTGGAGAAAGTCCCTGATAAACTCACACTCACCTCCCCAGCCTGGGAAGGTCAGCACAGACATCCCAGAATGGGCTGGGTTGGAAGGGACCTTAAAGATCATCTTGTTCCAACTCATCTTCCACTGCCCCAGGCTGCTCCATGCCCAGTCCAGCCTGGCCTTGGACACTTCAGGGATGGGGAGTCCCGGGCAGGGCAGGAGGCTGGGGCTGAACCCAGATCTCCCAGAGCCCCAGGAGAGCTCCAGGGCTGCCCTTTCTGCCCTCACCCGACCCAGGACTCTGGGGCTGGGCTCAGCTCTCTGTTCCTCACACAGGACCTGCAGTGATTCCCGTTATCTCTGGGGGAATACTCTGATTTCATGGTCCTGAGCAGGTGCAGAGCCCGGCGCTGCACCAGGGCTCTCCCTGCTCTCCCTCCTTCTCTTCAAACACCAGTTTAAGGGGTCACAGTTACTGGCATCAGATTTAGAATCACAGAATGTCCTGAGCTGGAAGGGACCCCCAGGATCACTGATCCAGCTCCTGGCCCTGCACAGTCACCCCACGGCCCTGTGCTGTCCTTCTGTGTCACCCCCGGGACACACACACAGAGGCAGCTCCAGCGCTGGGTGGGGAGGCAGAAAAATCCGAATTAAACCATAGAATCATGGAGCCAGGATACGCTGAGCTGCAGGACCCACAAAGATCATCCCGTGCAGCTCCAGGCCCTGCACAGACACCCCAAAATCCCACCCTGTGCACTCCTGACAGCTCCTGGAGCTCCGGCAGCCTCGGGGCCGTGCCCATGCCCTGGGGAGCCTGGGCAGTGCCCAGCACCCTCTGGGGGAAGAACCTTTCCCAAAATCCAACCTGACCCTGCCCTGGCCCAGCTCCAGCCCTTCCCTGGGTCCCATCCCTGTCACAGACAGATCAGAGCTGCCCCTCAGGAGGAGCTGCAGCCCCTGAGTTCCCCCCTCAGGCTCCTGGATCACCAAACTCCTGAGCACGAATGGCACAGATAAATCCCACAAAGGGCTGCAGAGCAGCCGTGGATCTCCTGAACGAGCCCAGGAGCTCTCAGGTGCCACCCCAGCCCCAGCCCCCGGCCCTGCTGCCAGCCCCAGGCACTGTTTACACCACGAGCACCCACACAACAAAATTCTGCTTCCCAGGCCAATTCTGCTGTAATCCATCATCCCCCAGCAGACTTGTCAGATTGGTTTGTCTACAAATATGTTCACACTTGGAAATATCTCCCTTCTGTGAGCAGCAAGCCATTAAACATGCATTTCTCTGGTTTTCCCATCTTGCTCTCGGTACATAAAATCAGTCCTCTGCTTTTGTCCCCAGCAAATGCCTGTTCCACATTTTTGCATGTTTTAAATATTCACGCATATGAAAGAAGCTGTAAAAACATTGCATGGCTTATTTATTATTTAGTGCACACACTTTTTGCTGCAGAATACCAAAATAAAAAGACATTTTGCTCAATTCCTTTTTTTTTTTTTTTCATTTCCTTTGTATTTCATTTCCATTACTCTGCTCGTTAAAGTTTAAAACCGACTTTGGTCCCTGACAGTGGAGATTTACGTGGCTCTGAGACGGGGAATACATTTGTACCTGCTGGCAGGGGTGGGGGGAGATGCTCAGGGAGCTTTTGGCTCATCATCTCTGGGTCCAGAGGGTGTCAGGGAAGCTCAATCCATGATCCACAGCTGCTGGGAGTGGAGAACCCACCCCATCCCTCAGGACACAATCCCAGTTTTGCACTATCTCCATCCTCAGGCACCTGTGCTCCAGTTTCTTTTCCTTTGGCAACTGCTGCACACTCCACAAACCCCTCATTCCCACCTGGAATGCCTTGTGCAGAAAATCCCTGCGTGGCTGGGCCTGACTGGCATCAGGGAGTGGATGTCACCTTTCCAAGTGTCTCAGACAGCTCTTGCTCTGGAAGGGGCTGGATCTTGTCGCTGGTGCCATAAAAACTCATTTTTTAGGGAATTTCAGAGATCCCTCGCTCCTGGATCAGGTGCCTGTTCCCAGAGACAGGTTTCAGCACTGCAGTGAGCTGTGGAGAAGGGCAGACAGGCAATACAACAAGTTTTTAGAATATTTCTGTGCTGTTTTATGACACAGAAGCTCAACAGCACAGGTGTGAAAGCCCTTAAATGTGCTACACGAACACCACATTATTGTGTGCAGTGGGATAGAATCTTGTCTTGCCAGGGAGCTGCACTGGGGGCCTCAAGAAGAAGGGAATGTTGTTTTATTCTGGGGTTTTTCATCATTTCTTCCAAAGATTTTGAACGTCCTTCCTATTTCTGGCTTTGGGGTGGGCACAGATCCCTCTGGAACTGTGAATATTCAATCCTTGCCCCCTCTCCTGGGAAGAAGGGAATGAATTTTCCTCACCTTGCTGCTACAAGGGAACAGCACCAAGTCAGGCAGTTCGGATGGACTGACAGGAGAGAATTCACCGAGTTCTCCAAGCTGGAAGAGGACGTGACCAACTCCACGGATTTCAAGGAAGGCCATTATGAAATCCAGGGAGCTGGGCCTGAAATGAGAGAGAGTTTTCCTTGTGGTCACATCCCACATGCAGGGAACAACAGGCATTTTCTGAGGGATATTCCTCACTTCTGGGCTGCCAATTTACTGGAGAGTTCAGGAGTCCTCACACTGTTGTCCCCAAACTGTGGGGACAGAATCCTGCACAGCATTAATTATTAATGGTAATCACCTCCCTGGTTACCCAGGGACGGTGTAATTACACATTAATTAATGCACTGGGGTATTTGGAAGGGGGCATGTCAGGGATTTTGGGCACTGTGGCTGCCAGACACCCTCCAGGCTCCTCCAGCTTCCACCCATGGGATGGAGAGAGACATTTCTCTCAACACCCTTGTAACTCAGGGGTTACACCCAGGCTACTACACATCAAAGCAGGAGTAAGTGACTGTCCCGAGGCTGGCAGCTCCCCCCAGCCCTCGTTCATCAGGTCAGAAGCACACACAGCCCCTGCTGCCCGCTCGGGGATGCTGAATTTAGGGCTTTGAGGCGGGGCTTGTTCCTAATGATGGGTTTGTGGTGGTCAAGGCGGTGCAAAAACCATCCCAGAAAAGGGCTGGGTTGTCCCCGTGTGTGTGCACGAGGGTGTGTGAGCGTGCTTGGAGCACCGAATGCCCTGAAGGATCAGGTAATCCTGGAAGACAGAGGGAGCAGAACAGCACAACGGGATTCTGGAACCTTTCAGTGTCCTGGTGACTCCCCAGATTGGAGCAGACAGGTACAGCCCAAAGACAGCATGATCTAAACGTGGGCCAAGCTCTAACACACAGCAGGAATGTCTAATTTTAGTCTGTCCAGTTTTGGCAATGTCACCTTTAATTGCATGGCTCATTTGAATTGTAAAACACCTTTAAAAGCTAACTAGTAAAAGGAAATAGGCCATATTTTCTGGACTAACAGTCATATTCGATTTTAACTGCAACGAAATTGGGTTTAAACAGTTAATGCACGTCAGGACTGGAGTTAGCAGAGGGAAACCACGGCCTGCAAACACACAGACACAAGTTCCAGGCCTTGAGCTGGGACTGCAGTTGGATCATTTTGTTCTGCAAGCTCTTTGCGTGACCCACAGCTCCCTGGGATGGATTTTTCCCCGGCTGAAAAGCTGCAGATTTCCACGCTGAGTGTGCTGGGGTGAAGTGAATTTCAGGTTTTCTCACACAGGTCTTCTCAAATTATCTTCAGATCCTGAGGAGCAGGAGAGCCAGGCCGGTTCCAGCCCTTCCCCAGGCATGGGATGGATGGAACGGCCACACAGCAGTGAGCAGTGCCCTGGATGGGCCTAATACTCAATAAATTATCTTTAATAAAGCACGAGGCCTCAACAGCCACACAAACACATCAAAAAATTTGGATATTAGGTAAAATCTATTTAGTAACTGGGTTGTTGTGCCAGTTTAAGAATAACAGAACCAAAAATGTTGCAGGAGAGACGATTTCCTGCAAGCCTGGGCTGAAACTCATCAGCTCCAGCAAGGCCAGGTTTAATCTCACATTGAACACAGGGTGCAACTCCCAAAATTTGTGATTTTGTGGGTGAAGCCCAAGAAAGCACCTGGTGGAATCACTGAATCCACGTGGGAAGACACCCCCATCAAAATGCTCCTGGTCAGCAGAGGAAGGAGAAACGTCGAGGGGGTGCATTTAAACAATCCTCACACGTGTGAAACAATCACTCCCCGCCCTGGGAGCCCAGATGGGAGCACTGGCACCGCTCTGTGGTGACTTCCAGTCCCGATGAGCCCAAAATCCAGAGCCAGCTTCCCAAATCCCCCCCCGGTCCTGCCCTGCGAGGGCTGCAATTGCAGAGCTGCAGTCTCACAGAGCCAAATCCCGCTGAGCCGGGGATGGAGGGGAATATTCAAGGCTTTGCCACCGGCATAACCTGTGCTGCCACCTGAAACGCACTCGACAAAGGGCGCTTTTTGTCGTGGCTGCTGCTGATGGTGCCTGGCAGAGCCGGGGATGGCTCCCGGAGCAGCAGCGCTCTGCCTCCCTCTAGAGCGGCCGCGATGCTACTCGCACTGCAAACTCCGTGGGGTTTTATTCCTCTTTAGGGCTCCCTAAAAATGTTAAATGCACTGGGAGGGTAGTGCTGAGCTCTGCCAGCTCATGTGAGGTCAGGTCCCAAGTGGGGACAAACTTGGTGTCCCCAGAGAAGGCCCAGCACAGCCAAATCCCCATCACCAAACAAATAATGTCTGTGGATGTGAAGGGGGTTAACTCTGTGTCACCAGCAGATTTCCTGCTTTCTTAAATATCCTGAAATATATTCTGCACTGTGTTCGTGGGTTTTATCAGGTTTTGTTATCCACGGTTTTCCAGCTGAAATCTGCTCCTCCAGCCCCACTCGCCCACGGTATCTTGGATTATCTGTCACCCCTGGGATGAACAGAATCCTGGGACTCACTGTCACCCCTGGGATGAGCAGCACCCTGGGATTATCTGTCACCCCTGGGATGAGCAGCACCCGGGGATTATCTGTCACTCCTGGGATGAGCAGAACCCTGGGATTCACTGTCACTCTCAGGACAACCAGAATCCTGGGATTATCTGTCACCCCTGGGATGAGCAGCACCCTGGGATTCACTGTCACCCCCCACCACAGTGGAAATTTGGGAATAGCTTCAAAATCCGTGTAAACTGGAAGCAAATCTCTGGTTTGGACAGTGGAATAAAGAACCCAGCTGCCTGCACGGCCTCCTGCAGCACTGGGAAAGCTTTAACTGGGAGAGCTGGGGCAGCACTGCTGCACTGGGAAATGTGGGAGCCTCAGAAGCATCCAAGACAAACAGGGACAGGAGGAATTCTGCAGGCTGGGCTGAGGCTTGGCCAGGAACAAGCTGAGCAGGACGATGAGGCTCTCCCCAGCTTCCTAAACCCTCTCCTGGCTTCTCCAGTGCCAAATCCAGGGAAGAGGCTGCTGGGATCCACCTGTTCACCACTGAAATGCTCCAGAAAAGGGGAATCCATGCCAATGATGGACCTTAAAATCCAGGACCCGTTGAAGAACTCCATCATGGTGAAGAAAGGGAATAAAGGGAGTTCCCCAGGACAATATCCTGCCCAAATTTAAGCAGGAACTCGTGGAATTATTTGGCATGTGGGGGGTTTGTGCAGGAGTGGGAAATGGGCACCAGCAGGGAGAGCACCACAGGAAACCTAATCCATGCAGAACAGACCTCTAGGAACACCCAAAAAACTGCTTTATACAGCTGGAATTGTGGCTGATGCTTCACTTGAGGCCCACATCTCTCCAGTGCCTAAACCCAAGGCCAGGCTCATATCCCTGCCTGAGATCTGGGCATTTTACACCCAGAGTGGAAAACCCCTCCCTGGTGCCAGGGCATTTTCACAGCTGGAGTTTGCTGACAGAGATCCCATGGCAGCACCCTCGGAGCCCATTTCTGGCAGTGCTGGAATGGGCAGGGGGTCCAGCAAACCCCAAATGGGCAGGGGGTTCAGGAAACCCCAGGAGGGCAGTGGGATCAGGAAACCCCAGGAGGGCAGTGGGATCAGGAAACCCCAAATGGGCAGAGGGTTCAGGAAACCCCAAATGGGCAGTGGGGTCAGCAAACCCCAAATGGGCAGAGGGTTCAGCAAACCCCAAATGGGCAGTGGGGTCAGCAAACCCCAAATGGGCAGGGGGTTCAGGAAACCCCAAATGGGCAGTGGGGTCAGCAAACCCCAAATGGGCAGAGGGGTCAGGAAATCCCAAATGAGCAGAGGGTTCAGGAAACCCCAAATGGGCAGAGGGTTCAGCAAACCCCAAATGGGCAGTGGGTTCAGGAAGCCCCAGGAGGGCAGTGGGGTCAGCAAACCCCAAATGGGCAGAGGGTTCAGGAAGCCCCAAATGGGCAGTGGGTTCAGCAAACCCCAAAAGGGGCAGTGGGGTCAGCAAACCCCAAATGGGCAGTGGGGTCAGCAAACCCCAAATGGGCAGAGGGTTCAGCAAACCCCAAATGGGCAGTGGGGTCAGCAAACCCCAAATGGGCAGTGGAGTCAGCAAACCCCAAACGGGGAAGCGTTCCCTTTTATTCCAGAGCAGAGACCAGCAGGTGCCCTCACGTGCCCCCAGCCACCACCAGACAGCACAAGAAGAATTTGCAACCAAAAGCATCACCTTTTATTCCCTCCCAGTCCTGATTTCACAAGGTTTTTAGGGACACGTCTAAATTTAAACCTCAGAGCTCTGAAATGATCCCAGGAGGTCCATTTACACATTAAAGGTCATGCGTGCATCTGCATCCTACAGAACCCAAAAAGGCATCTTGAGTGCATTTCTCATTAGAGATAATTGTTCAAATAATTAATAAACAACACCTGGCCTGAAGCTGTCTTAAAAATGTCTGGTTTGTTTTGCTTTGAATGTCCTCAAGCCTTGAAATCTGAAGTCTCCTCTCAGATTTTTCCTCCCTTAATGTATCACTTCCCTTCTGAGGTGTCCAAAACTCAATGCAAGATCTCTGCTGGACTAAATTCGGTTCTTTCCCCTTAAGCCTAATGAGTCATTAAAAAAGCCAAGTGGGAAATCGCCTGGCAATTAAAAACAGAATATGGAGGGAAAAATTAAAGTAATGCATCCTTGGACTGTAATTTAGAGAATTTATTAGTCATAAAACCTTGATGAGTTATTCTCATGGCAAAACCTGTAATAAGAAGAAGAAGGAAAAGAAATGATAAAAGTAATGAACACATTTGTATGACAGAAATCGTCCAAGTGTTGGGAATGACAGAAGCCTCCCTGGGAAGGGTTTGGCTCCATGACCGCAATCATATGGATCTGTCCTCGTGCCATTATTTCAGTGATAGATTGTCAGTTTTGCCTTGGAAACCTTTTCCACTCCAACTCCTCGATTTTATCTTTCCAAAGGAAACGCTTTTACCTTGTCTTGAAGCAAACTGTGCAAGAACATCCCCTGGAGCACTGGGGAGTGATGGGATTTGCTGGGAGGTCTGGGGAGATCCCTGCCCGTGCATGGGGCTGGCAGACACCTGCAAACGGGGTTTGTAAATTTGGGTGCAAAATCAGGGTGGGAAGGGTACCCTGAGGGTGTCTCAACACAGCAGGAGATGGAAGCTGCTGGGAAAATCAACCCCTGGGGTTCAGCCACCAAAGGCCAGCTGGGCTGGGCTGGGCTGGGCTGGGCTGTCACAGCCCCAGGGGAGCTCCAGGGCTGCAGGGACACACCTTGCAGTGCCCAGGACACACCTTGCAGTGCCCAGGACACGGCTGCACATCAGCCAAGACCCACCCCAGGGGCTGTGCCAGTCCCCAATGCAGGGGTGAGGGGTGCAAACCCCCAAACTGGGCTCACCAAACACAGCCCCAGCCTGATTCCCACGTCCTGGTGCCAGTCCCCACCCGGGCTCAGGTGCTGTCCTGCACAGAGGGACCTGGCTGAGCCTGGGGGTGCCCCTGGGGGGAACCTGCACCTGGTTCTGGAGTTCCTGGGGTCCCTTCACTTCAAACACCGCAGGAAGCAGGAAAAGAAAGATTGGGATCAAACCCCGCGGGCTGAATTTCAGAATTAGCAACCAAACCCCACCTGCAAACCAACAACCCTGAGCCGTGGGGCTCAGATTTATCGCGTGCCTTCCCCCCCAGGCTGCTTCCTCCCCTCGACATTTCCTTGTGCATCTCCTCAGGAGCCAGCCTCGGAGTCTGAGCTGCTCCAACAGGGAAAAAAAGTCCGTGAGCAAACAAAAAATAGCTGGCAATAAAGAGAGGGAGCCAACAACGGGGCCAGTGTCTGTGTCAAGGCTCATTTCATTCCCCACACAGGCAGTGTCCTGACAGGAGGCTGAGTAACACCTATGAGGTGCTTGATGTATTTAATGGGAGCCTCTGAGCTGTGGGGTCCTCCCCTCACCGTGTGATCTCTTCCAGAAATAACCATCACTGGGAATGGAAGGGCTGTGATAGGCACAATCTGTTAGCAGCAAATTGAGCTGTCACCCTTGTGTGTCATGTTCATTTGGCTGATTAAGGAGATATTAATCTACTGCCATTGTTACAGTATCTGTCATCCCGGGGAGGGGAAAAAAACCCAACGAGGACATGCAGGCAGCTTTTCTGGAGGTATATTTATACACCCGGGGAGAGAGGAGGCAGCAGAGGTGTGCGGAATACAAATGAAACTCTAATCTGCTACAAATATTGAACTGCCTGCGATTGATTACAGATGCACGGGCAGGTCCTGCTCCAGGTGATGCTCAGCCTGGGTTTGGGCCGGTCCTGACTCCCCTGCAGGGCAGTGAGACCAAGCCTGGGCAGTCAGGCTGTGGCTCCTCAGGACACAAACCAGTTTATAATGGGTGCAGGGCGTCGTGGTGAGGGGTTTCTGACACCACGTTTTGTTGTTTCAGGAGGCAGCATCAAATGCCTGCACTGCTGGTTTTGGTGCAGGAGTGGAGACTCCCCAGTTATCACTGCTGAGTGGTTTCAAGGCAGGAAGCTCCTGAAATGCTGAATAAGCCTTGGATTAAGGTCCAAACCTGACGGTTGGAGTCGATGACCTTAGAGGTCTTTTCCAACCTTAACAGTTCTGCGATTCCATGATTTAAGATGGTTTTGTTCCTCAAATCTCAGGAGCTGTTTGTGGAATCCACAGCACTGAACGCCCATTAAACACCCCCAGAGAGAATTCACCTGTGATTCAGCCAAAACTGCAAAACCAGCCCCAGCTCCTCTGCCAGACAATCCCTTCCTTCCTTCCCTCTCCCCACTCCTTGTGCCCTCCTCCCCTGCTTGCATTTCCCCCCCGGAGCAGCTGCTCCACGCTGTTCCCAGCCCCATCCTCGCCCCATCTGACCCGCCAGGAGATAACACCGAGCTCGTTCCTTGTTTGGGAGGCCGAGGTCGTGGGGCTGTGGGAGATGGGAAGGTGCCACCTCTGCTGGGGAACAACAGAGAGCTCAATGCGGTCTGAGGATTAAGCACAAAACGTCTCTAATTAAGGGTAATTAAGGGAATTGCTGAGTTACAGCAGCACGTATTTGGTAAGCGAGCACTGATTACAGATCATAAAGGAACAAGCTCAGTTCTGGTGTCCCTAGGTACAACTCCCACTGTCTTTCACTTGAAAATTCTGGTGAATAAATACAAACTTCGGGCAGTTTCCAGTGGAGATGGTTCATGGTGCCCCTGCCAGTGCTGGTTACAGAACCCTTTACCCAGAGCCAGGCTGCCCCAGCTTTTATTTCAGAGCACAGCTGCCCTTAGAACAGAATTTTAATGAACGTGCACCTGCAAAATCTTGTCTGCGTAGGGTCTTTCTCATTTTTGTGGTGGGAGCATTAATGCAACCTGAAAAGCCTCAGAATCCATCATTAAAAATAAGCTGTTGGCTTCACATTTTCCTGGATGAGGAAATGTATGCCAAGCCCCTCCAGCCCCCCCGACTTTCACCAGAGTCTTCATAGTTTATGTTTGAATCAATAACTATTTTAATATGGGGAGTTTAGAAAAGTTTGATTCAAATTCCTTTGACACAGTTCCATCAACATCCAGTTATAGAGCCATTCTGCATATGACTCATTAAATATTTAAAAGATTCCTATTATTGAATTAACTATTTATTGATTTATAATTTAAAAGATTTATGCTCGGCCATTAAAAAAAATTCCGAGCTGACTTTCACTTAAAGAGATGTCAGGTGCCATTTGCTGCTGGTGAATGTCTAATGTACCCTTTTCACCCCCGGAGTGAGGAAAGGACAATTACTCAAGGACCTCTGGTTCAATATTCGGGCTGCTGGGCTGCTGAGGTCGGTGGTTGCTGATTTTTCCTGCGGCATTAGGTCACGCTCAGCAGCCTCCACCCCTCCCGCAGAACCTCCCTGGAAATGCACAGCTCCTGGTTCCCCTCCTGCTCCGTTTATTGATCGCGGTTTTGTCCCGGTTCCCGCATTCCCGTGGCATTCCCGAGCCCAGGATGCCCTCGCTGAGGTCACGCCTGCGGGGGGATGGACACACGGACAGGCACAGATCCTCCTCTTCTGCCTGGCTCCAACAGCTCCTCGGATTCCCAGCACCTTGGGGATAAAAATGGGCATTGCAAAATTAAAAATGGATTTCAGAGCTCTGCTGAACTGGGAGTGTGGAAATTGGAATCCACTCTGAGGATCTCCCGGCTTTCAAGCGACGCTTCCCACGCTGATGCTTTGTTTTTTCTGGAGTGAAATTTATTAATTTAATGCCTTTATTTAGCACCTTTAATCTGAGGCTCACAAACAGCTTTAGCTCCATTAATTATTGAAATCTGGGAGAGCCCCCAGGGGTGTCTATTATTATAATATTCCTTTTACAAATGACTAAACTGATGCACAGGAAGGTTAAGTGACTCTTTGAAGGCCACACAGAGTCCAGCCACAGCCTCCCAAAGAGCAGGGAAATGGGATAGAGCAGGATAAATGCTCTGTCTGCCCCAGCCTTACAAAATGAAGGTTTTTCCAAATACAGACAGAAACACTTGGATCTAAAGGAGGGGAAAAAAGAAGCACAAAACATGGGAATGCTTTTTTTTCCTGCACACAGCAAGCGAGGCTCTGCCTCAGATAATGATCTCTCCCTGTTTGTTTTACTTTTGACTTCGGGGACCTGAGTTTTAGTGATACACATTTTTCTACAACCCACTCTTGGCTCTCCATCAAACCCACACAGAGTAATTAGCACAGGTCTGTCAGACACAACTACAGCAGAGTCATGCATTATACCCAAAAATTGTTGCTCCAGCTTCTCCAATCCGTGAATTATAAATAAAGACTTGAAAAAGCTGCTTGCTCCAAGTAGTCACTATTTCAAGCCTGCCCTCCAGCTCTCCCAGTGGTATTGCTGGGGGTTAGGGATTAACCCTAGAAAAATAATTTTTGGAGTATCAGACAGAAAACTGCAATAAACTGAGTTGGAATTGATACAGGAAGGGAAAAGGGGGTGTTGTGGAGCCAGGGAGAGGGAAGCTCACGCCGGTGTGACATGGGAGAGTACCTACACAAATAGAGATACTCACACGTGGGTATTTCTGTTGGTCTTGTCTTTATTTCTCATAAATGGGCACTGGGAAGGGACACTGGGACTCCAGCAAAGGCACAGAAGTCAGCTCAAGCTGGGAAGTGAAAGGTGGGGCTCAGATCCCAGCACGTGGATCCATTAGCAGTGAAATCCAAATGTGTTGTTGCTGCTGTAGCTGTTCAGATCGATGCCTCGGGATGCAAACCCTCCCCAGCCCACCCCTGCTCTGCTGCAGAACCACTGTGGCCACAGCCAGGTCACTCTGCCACCCAGATCCCCTGGGATCAGCCTGGCAGGGCCCCTCTGCCTGCAGACAAACCCTGTGCACAGCTCCTGTCCCTCCTGCTGCAGGCTGGGAGCAGCAGCTCCCACCAGAAGTGCAGCCTGACCTCGGCTGGGTCACAAATGTGCATTTCTGTAAAAGAAAGAGCTGTGGATGCCCCACGTGTGGCTGCACAGAATAACTCCCCACTGGCCCTGGCTGTCAGGGGGTTGTTTCCATTTTCCCTCCCTGGCTGGAGGACCCAGGGCAAGGTTTGCTGGGGTGGCTCTTTCCCCAGGCAGTGGGGCAGAGCTGTTCCCAGCACAAACCTCCCTTGGACCCACTCAGGAAAGGATGGGCAGGGATTTATGTGGAGCACAAGCACTTGGGAAGAGCTTTGTCCCCGAGCTGCCGTGCAGCGCCAGGAGCGGGGCGTGGGGCAGGGACTGGCAGGGCTGGGGAGCTGTGACCCAGCTGTGACCCAGCTGTGATCCAGCTGTGAGCCAGCTCCCGGGGGAGCTCTCCCTCTCCTGGTGCCCAGCACGATCCGAAAAGCCCGAGCAGAGGCTGTGTGAGAGCACAGGGAGGGATGAGGACTGTCCCCCCGGGGACAGAGGTGACAGACAGGCTCCTCATCGCCTCTGGCACCTGTAATGGAGCGGAAAGGGAGAAGCCCCTGAGAAGGAGCCCAGAGGAGCATCAGCCTCTCCCTGCAGAGCAGGAACTCCTGAGCAGGCAAAGATAAACCCCTGCCCTGCCAGCCCTCATTAGCAGCTGCATCCTCACAGCCTGCTGGCTGTCGGGGGCAGGAGAACGCTCTGAGAGCAGATTCCCACTGGAATTTCCATGGAGCCTTGGCCACTCAGTCCCTCCCACCGGCTGGCATGGTGCCTTGGCCTACAGAGCCACAAGTTAAGCAGCCTGACCAATGAATCCAGCACCCAGGAGCAGTTTTAGATGTGGGTGGCAGCAGTTCCAGAGGCAGAGCAGAGCCACGGGCAATTTGGACACCCACAGAAACTTCAGAGGCTCCTCAGAACTCCTGTGACAAACCCCACCCCACCAGGCTCCTTCTGTGCAGCTGAACAAAATATTCAGAGTCCCAGAAGGGGTCAGGGAGGAAGGGACGGCACTGGGTCACCCATTCCCACCTCCCTGCCCCAGCAGGGTCACCCCAGAGTGCGGGGTTGTGTCCAGAGGGCTCTGGAATATCTCTGGTGAGGGAGGCTCCTCACCCTGCACAAAGCTCTCTGGAGATGCAGGCAGGTTCTCAGTGGTGCCCGGGCACTTCCCGTGCCATCCACATCCCTCAGGAACTGCCACCTCTAAAGGCAGCTCCTTCCTCCTGCTCAGAAGCTCTGCCTGACCCAAAATTCAGAAGTCACTGCCAAGCTGTGAGGGTGTAATCCAATTTTTGGTGATACACATCGCTGCAGAAAACTGCCACCTGAGCATGCAATAACCCAAAATAATTTTTCTTTAATCTGCAGCCAGGCCAAAATATCTGCCCTCATTTGCAAGGTGTTTTTTTGATATTAATCCTAGATAGACATCACAGCCACAAATAGTGTGCTGTGTTCCACCTGAAAATCAAACCCTGGGGTTTGTGGGACAGCACTCAGTGCTCAGCTCTCCACGTTCAACCTCCCCAGAACGGCCAGGGAGCAGCAGCTCCACTGCTTTGATGTGGATACAAAAACTGCTGCTTGCAGGAATTTTTCTTGCTTTTCTCTAACCCTGTGAGAAAGTTCTCTTTCTCACAGAAGTTATCCGTAGAGTTTTCGTAAACTATCAACACCTGCTAATTGTTTATATTACTAGTAGAGAAATATTTTGAATATAGTTGACCAACCACCCCTTTTGGGGTGGTTAAGGAGCTAACCAATTAAACCATGAGAAAATTATGCTATAAAAGAGCTGCAAATAATTAAATAAATCAGAATCCTGCTGCATCTCCCTGCCTGCTGCGTTTCCCTCCTCCTGCTCCACTCCGGGATGCACAATAAGCAAAGACACTTTGATATCTCAGTGCCTGAGAATCTCAGCACCACGATGTAAACGCAGCTGGGCAGGAGGCAGCCCTGGCCAGGCTGATTCAGAACGAGTGGGGCTGAATGAGTTATTCACCAGGGGTTTTGTATCTGCATTACCCACAGGATGCACCGGAGCACAATCACCCGCTCGGCCAGCAGATCTCTGCCCAAAGTTTGCTCCTCTGAAGAGGAGAAAGAATTGAGGCCCACAAATAGAGGGAGGCTCAGCCCTGGGTTCAGCAGGACCCGCTGCACATCAGGGTTAACAGAGCATCCCTCAGTGCTCAGAGAGCGAGTTATGAGGCAGAAGCTGTTGGAACAGGAAGCAGTTGATTTCCCAGGAGCCCCGTAAATCCACCTCTGATGTCCTCTCGAATTCTCCGTTATTGCTGCAAAAGTTTTAGACACCAGTAAGGGGGTGCAGCAGCTGCCACGCTCATTTACTGGGAGAGGAATTGTGCTGTGGGCCTGCCTTTGCAAACTGGTTCGATGTGCTGGGCAGACACATCAAAAACCAGTGACCTTCTTCTCCTTCTCCTTCTCCTTCTCCTTCTCCTTCTCCTTCTCCTTCTCCTTCTCCTTCTCCTTCTCCTTCTCCTTCTCCTTCTCCTTCTCCTTCTCCTTCTCCTTCTCCTTCTCCTTCTCCCCCTCCTCCTCCTCCTCCTCCTCCTCCTCCTGGCATCCAGGATCACCACAATTCAGCATCTCCCTGCCTTTGTTTTGCCCTCCTGCTGCTTCTCACCACCCTCCTGCTCTCCCTCTGCATTTTTTCCCTTCAACATCTTCTTTTTGGGGTCTCCAAACTCTCAGAGGCCTGTAACATGGGAGAGTCCTGCCCCGACTGGGCCGGGCATTCCTTCTGACACCCGTGCCATAAATCTTGGTGAGGCATGGGCTGATCCAGCCAAAGGAACTCTAATGCCATAGGATTTCTTTGATTTTATTCTGTTTATTTTAAGTCGACTCATTTTGCTCTAAATTAGGGCTGTTCTGGGTGTTCTGCCAACTTTTAAATCCAGCCACCCAAGAAGAAAAGGGCAGGTGCCATCCCTCAGAGAGCTTCTCTGAGCTGTGAGGGGATGAAGGCAGCTCCAGGATGAGGAGATAACACCAGAATTATAATTTTTGTTTCAAAATCCACCGATTCTCCCCATTTCATGATCCATAATTAAGGCCACTGCAGCCGCCCTCAGCACTGTAGCCCATGGAAACTCCCAGAAAACAGGATTTCCCCACCTCAGACCCTCAGAGTGGGGGATCTGGGCTCAAGCCCCAGCTCTGCTCCAGCCGTAGCTCCTCTCTGAAGAGAAGTCCTCTGCCTGTGACTCTGCTGAGGAGTGCACAGCTCCTTGCTGGCCACGTACCCCATCCAGGCTTCAAGGAAACAGCACAGGAAGTGCTTTCCACCCTAAGGATCCCCTGACAGGAATGTCTGGGCAGGACATTAAAAATGACAGCGCTGAGAGCTGATAACCAGCACGTGACTCTCAGCAGTCGCAGAGCCTGGCGTCCACACATGGACTTTGTTTGCTGTTGTGCTGAGAAACCAATTTTTCAATACCAAAAAATCCCCCTTTCCTTCATGTGCTGAAGTGTTATCAATTTCCAGCTGCCTTCTGTAATTTTTTTCACTAAAGATTTAAATCCACGGTTGCTCAAGATTTTTTCTGTGCGCTTTCCTGCCTGTTCGCCACTCTTGAAAAGCATTTTGTGCCCAAAAAAGTGCTGCTTCAGAACACTACCAGCAAGTCAAAACATCTCCCCCTCCAGGAATAAACTCCTTTTCCAAGCATCAGATTAATATTCTTCCCAACAGGATGAATTTTAGCACCCACAGTATTTCTGTGCTTGGGACAGAGAGGATTAAAACCCAGCTTTCCCAGATTTAGGAATCCCAAGGACAAAAAGAATTGCTTCCTGCCCTTTCCACGTCCTTGCTGCTCGGTGGTGATGCCATCTCTGCATCCAGGGCTCCTGGAACCAGCTGCTCCTGCCATCCTTCACCCCCAGTTTTAGGAACACAAACCACATTTCAACCAACAGGTCCCATTTCCCAAATCCCAGCCAAGCATGACTTCCCTGCGTGAGCGGCCCAATCTTATGTTTCTTCATCAAGGAGTTTTTCTTCCTGCTTTCTCAGCTGTACAGTGTCTCTGGATTGCTTTTTTTTTTCTTGGCTTGAGGTCTCTGCCTAATTATCTGTAACCTTCTGTTCGAAGATCGCTGTCCTGGCCTGATAAAAACCAGTAACTTTGAAAACAAACTGGGCCTTAATTTTCCTTGACAGCCCTTCTTTAAACATGTGGGCAAAGCCCCGGCTTAATTAAATGCACATTCGTATTCCAAACAAATTAAGTACAATTAAGGACTCTGAGTTATGGGTATCTATCACTCGGCGATGTTTTTGTAAAAATTACCACATTTAGATCAAACACAGAGGACCCTTTGCTTAATTGCTTCATTAGGGCCCGATGCAATAGGCTTCATAAATACAGGGTCTGATGTCTCTCGGGGAATTGCCCAAAGACGGCTCTTAGAGTAATTGCTTCCACATTTCTGCCCCTGCCCCGTTCCTGTGCTCACCGGTGGCACCGAGGGCTCTCACCCAGGGTGGGGACTGGGGTCCCCGTGTGCCCCAGCCCGGGGACTCCGGGGGCTTTGGGCCCCTGCTGGTCCCCGTTCCAGGAGGGGTTTGACAATTCCTGGGAGCACAGGGCTGCCCTCACCTACAGATCCCACAAACTGGCTGCTCTGGGGATTCCCTTTTTCCCAGAAGTCGCCCTGAAACAATAACAAACTCCCAGAACACATCAGATAGCCCCGTCCGGGGTATTTCATTCATTTTGTCCCTTCAGCTCCTACAGACGCAGCCGGTTTGGTCCTGCAAAGAGAGGTTTGATTTACAGTGACTGCTTCAGCTGAACACACCCTAATTTCAATTAAATTAAATAAACCTCCCTTCAAACACACCTCGAGTGAGGAATCCGGTTGGAGGGAGCCCTCAATGCCCCTCAGAGGCTGTGGGTAATGTGGGTGCACAAGGGAACCAGGGCACGGGGGTTTTTCTCAGATGAGATGTCAGGAGAGCAGCAGCAGCAGCAGCGATGCCATCCCCTCCCTTTTGCATTTGTTCCTGGCTTAGTGACAGGCTCAGGAGCTCTGAGTTTCCAGGTGGAAGCCAGAACAACCGGTGTGCACCCAGAAGCAACAAAAGTGATTGCAGCCGAGCTCGGAGGGGTGGGAGCTGCCGTGGCAGGGCGGTGAGAAATGGCATGTCACTCTCAGGTGAAAGGTCTGCAGCATTTCTGTGCTGCTGTTCAAATATCCCTGCTCCTCACCAAGGAAAAAAGTGTAACCAAAATGCTTTCGGTCCTTTCTCTTCCACTTTCCTTTGTAACTTTCCTCTTTTTATTTTTTTTTCCTTTTTTTTTTGCTTTCTCTTGGAAACACTCAAATGGGAAGATGGAAAAGGGGAAAGGAAATCCATGCACCTTCTCCATAAAAAATGCTTCCAAGTTTCTATCTCAAACTAAAAACACCCAGAAAGACGTTGCTTCTTTGATGAAATATTTGAGTTTCCTGAAAAGTGCAGTTTTCCCATGGGGATCATCACAGGCTGCAGAGAGAGAACTTTTAGCAATTTAAACCCATGCTGGTGACAACGTTTGTGCAGAGGCTGAGCTGCTTCATTTATGAATAACATTACATGAATAACATTATTTCAGCATGTAAATGTAAATTCATCCTGACGTGATCAGGGCTGACGAATCTGGAGAGAGATGCAGCAGAAAAAAAGCAGAAAAGAGGTGACAAAATTATTGTCCCTGCTGCTGTGGGGACAGGAGTGCCCCAAACCTCAAGACAAGTGAGGACCATCCCTGGCACTGCCCTGATCAAAGGGATGGAAAACCCTCCAGAGCGGAGTTTTCCGCACCTCAATCAGCTGCCAGACTTTGGGGCTGGAATTCCCATTCCATGGAGCATCCAGGGCTCAGCTCCTGCCACCACTGACCCAACCTCAACGCTGGGAGCCCCAGCAGCCCCTGGACCCACGGATTTATCCTGGACAAACACCAGGATACAGAATTTAGCAGCCAAGGAACGTGCTGGGGGCACACAAACAGAAGCCAGCCTGATTTCCAGTGGCCAGAGAAACAGAGCTGCTTATTTTCCAACTGCTTTATTCTCCAGACCAATTTTCCTCGATGCTAAAGCAAAAAAAAAAAAA
>VYXC01009305.1:72937-113344 GCA_013397175.1 Platysteira castanea
AAAAAAAAAAAAAAGCACAGCAGATTGTCCAGTTCATGACTGGATGGCTGGCAGCAGAAATCCTATTTCCAAACTGACCCCTGCTTTCCTGCATGGCATTCATTAATTCCACAGGCTCACATTTCTGGGAAGATGTCAGTCACGTCTGTGATTTTTCTATCAGCTATTAATGCCAGATCACAAGGTGAGAAAGCAGGGGTTTTAATCTCAGGACCCTCAGGAGATGGAGCTGCATACATTTGGTGTGAGCCATGTGTCTGGAAATGTCAAGGACAAATATTTTTGAAGGAAGGAGTGAGTGTTCATATCCATGTGCAGCCTGAAGTCCTGCACGAGTGATCCAAACCAGCCTTTTTCTCCTTCCTGAAGCCAGGAATTTACTTTAGATGCCCTAACTGGGCACCCCTGCCTTTAAAAATTTGTGTTTTTATCCTGAGTGACATTTCCAGCCTCTCCTAAAGGCGTTGCCCATGGCAGTGCTCAGTGTTCTACTCAGAGAAAAGTTTCTCTGTAGGAACAGCAAAGGTTTCCCATCTCCAAAAATTGTTTGTTCCTTCATTCAAATATGAGGTTGGTTCCTCACCTCTGGGCTTGTGGGGCTTTTTTCATTCCCCATTAGATTATTTTCCCGAAATTTCCCCTGATTGTGCAAAATCAGGCACGGAATCTATGATTTTAGATCCAATGACATATCCCACCTGAGAAATGCACAGAATCTCCTTTTCTTCCCATCCTCAGCTCAACTCAATGATAACTTTGAGTCCCATCACAATCCACATGTCCCCACACAAATCCACTGCTCTGCCGGATCAGAAGTAACAACATTACTGAGAAATGCACAGAAAACCCCATTAAAATGCCATTTAGGCACATTTATTTCTAACTTCTCATACAAAGAACTAATGCCGTGCTTTTCATTTTCTCCTACAGGTTCCACTAAAAAACCCCTAACACTGTGAACTGCTCCCTCAAAACTGTGCCCTCAGAAAAGTGGAAAAGGAGTGGAAATTTCTCCATTTTTTTGGAAAATAATGGACTTGCTCAAGACATGCCCCAGTGGAGGGCAGGAACAGAACAGATGTGCTTCCCTAGGAGGACCCTTGGCCCTGAATCGCCGGGAGTTTCAGTGGGAACACGAGTGGAGTGAGAGAAACAGGAGTTCCATCCAACCGCTGCCTCCCCAGCTGGGGAAAACCCTGTCCTGACACCTATTTCACACCCCACTGCCCGCTGCTGCCACCCAGGAATGCCATTTAACTCCCAAAGAGTCGCAAATAGTTACTCATTCGCCCTTGACGCGCTCTCACCCGTTTTCTTTCCGCGGGCCCTCAAGCCCGAGCCCAAAGGGGGTAAAAACTCCCGGCCCCGCTGGTGATGCGAGCCAGGTGAGGGGAAAAGAAATCTCTGCAGGAGCCCGGGTGGTGCCCACGGATCTGCCCCTGCTTTCAGCTGCTGGCTGCCACCTAACATATTCTGCTCCTTATTGCACCCAGCTCCGAACATCTTGGGTCCGGCAGCGACAAAGGAGAAGGCTCCTTTATCAAGTCAATCTCCAAGCCCCATTATGTTTCCCTACAACAGTTTCCGTAAACATTCAGCAATTTTCGGTGTCTGGGCTGCGCAGCTGAAGAGGTGCATAAACAGGCTCCAGTGAAATGTGAAGATGACTGATAATGTACTAACATTGAGACCCCTTGCTGGGATTATTACCCCCTGAGTGCTCCTTACAGAATGTGCCTCTTATCTCACACTGACAACGCTAATAGAATATGCATAGCCCTATTAGCATACAAGATAATAGCACCCTGGAGGGGACAGAGCCATAAAACTTTAAGTAGAAATCAAAACAGAAGGAGGAAGAAAAAGGGAACATTGTCACAAGCCAAAAAGGAGAAAGAAAANAAAAAAAAAAAAGGAGCCCGAGGGCAAATTTTGCTGCGGAAAACACACATAGTCATAATTCTTGTGCTAGTCACCATGCAAATGGTAATAGTCTTTAGTCCCATGAATACTATCAGTGCCGTGTTTGCCGTGAAACATTAATTGAGATAATGTGCCCCTTTCGGATGCAGCGGGGAGCCGTATGTCAAATTGTACCACAACAAAATTACGGCAAACATCTGCAAGAAATACGCAGCAGCCATCGGGCTACCTTGCCTCGCCTCGGATGAGCCCAGCCCGTGCCGATGGAGCCCCGGGAGGAGCGGGAGCGGAGGGAGCGGCTGTGCCCGCATGTGCGGACCTGCGGCTCAGCCCCGCCCGGGATGCCGCCGAGCAGAGCAGCATCTCTCATGAGCAGCATCATGTTATCTCCCGACCCCGCCGGAGCAAAGCCCCAGCAGCCCTCCGAGCCCTCTTTGGTCACGTCTGGGGCCGCATTCACGTTTGTTCCTTGTTCCCTCCATTGTGCCGGGGCTTTCAGAGCCCGCCCGCCGCTGGCAGCCGGCCACGCATTCATGTGCTTTCCATCTTCCCGCAAAGAGCCCGAGTAAATCTCTCAGCGCTTGGCACAAGAGTGTGAATTCAATAAAAAGGGGCTTCAAACAAGTTTAAGATGGCTTGTCTCTAAACAAACGAGGAGCAGCGAGCTCTCTGAATGCTCATTGTGGTTCAGTGCCTGCCTACAGCTAAACGCAGATAACCCCCACCTCACTGACAGCCCCGTCTGGCGAGCAGTCACCTGTCAAGGGCTCGGAAACACCTCCGCACCCCGGCTCCGAGGGACCTGCTGCTTTTCCAGGAGCTCCCACGGGGCACTCAAAGGTGCTCGTGGTGCTCCGTGCGGGATGGGAACCTCCCCGATGCTCCGCGGGACCGCGGGGTGATCGCTGCGCCGAGCCCTGGGCGCTTTTCCTTCCCAGAGCGCCCGTGTCGGGCCGTAACGAGCTCGGCATCCCCGGGGTGCATTTGGAAGCATCGTGCAAAATTTTCTGGGATTCCTCCTGGCATTCACTGGGGTTTTCTATAGAGCCCAAACTCTTTGTGCCGGTGGCTTTGTGTTGCAAAGTTCTGCGGCCTGTGTGAGTCTGCCTCGCTTCATTTTGGTCGATGGCACTTTGTGCCGAGGGTTTCAGCAATTAGGACGCAGTCGGGAAAGGCTCTGGTAAAGAAAAGAGAGGCATTTTGGAAAGGGAAAGTAGGGGGGAATTAGAGGGATGATTCCTGAATGTACCTCCACATGTGTCCCCTGTGTGTGGTTATGCATGAATTCATCCTGCCGTCAATGTTATCGCAGGGAAAACAGCTCATCTCAGAAATACACGGATTTTAGAGATTGCTGAAGCATTTTGTTTAATGTTCTTCTGCAGCTGATTCAAATTCCGGGATAATTTCTCCTTTCTTCCTGGAAAGATAACAAAACCTTTGTGTGCACGTTGTAGGAACTGAAGTTACCTCATGTGAATCACAGCTGCACAACACTCACAGGTTACCTCCACTTGAATTTTTTACACTCTGACTCTCTGACCAGCCTTCTTATCAGGGATTAAACAAGGAAATGCTACTCCCACAGAAAGATGGCTAAGGAAATGCCTGGGCACCCATAGCTGAAGGAACAGCACTTTGAAATCACCTCCAGCAGGATCTGAGGGGGGTTTTCTGCCCGGGATAGAGTTTTGGAGTGGGTTGACCTCTAAGGTCCCTTCCAACCCAAACCATTCTGGGATTCTGTGATTCCATGTCTCCAGGACACAGAGTGATGATTCAGCTGGAAAACCTCACTGGATGTTTGCTTGGCTTGTGTGTGTGTGGCGGGGGAATATTTTGTGCTTTGTGTGATAAGAAACTACCCAGGTGAAATTGTTTCCTGTGTACCAAAAAAAAAAAAAATAAAGATGAGAAAAATATGGGAAAAACTTTAGAAATATTAAACTATGAGGACAGGAAAAGGTTTGTGCACTTCGGGTGAAAGTGAGATGCTTCCATGGCAGGAGGATCTACCTGAACCTGGGATCTCTCCTTCCATCTGCATCTCTTTTTACTCTCCCCCCTTTCATGTCTCTCCTCAGTGAGGCCCAGCCCCTGGACTTGCTCTCCTGGACTCACTGAATGCCCTCAGTTCAGTGAGGCACCTCACACTGACTTCTCTCCTAAATCTGGCCTAATAAAGCCAAGGTTCTGCCTGTGGACGTTTCCTGGCTGCAGCAGCAGCAGAGAACAGCAGAAAAATAAAAAAATTGTGTTGTGTATTCCTCACACCTTCATCCCGAGGAGTTTGGTGCTCCACGCTCAGGGAGAGAGAAACAGAGCAAACAGGGAGAGGCAGGATCAGCCAGCTCATTCCATGCCATTAATTATTGCAGGATAAATATCTGTTTTCCTTGCAGGAAGGCTTAACTTTCATTTAGCAGCCATTATCTCCAAGGATCCCGAGGAGCCCGGGACACGGCAGTGCTGGATGTTGTTATGTATTTATTAAGTTGTATCAGGGCCCATTTAGCAGCAGCTCTGCAGTTTATCACTTAAATATCGAGTGCCAAATACAAAAGAGAAGAAAATAGCAACATAAAAAATTTATCTTTGGGGGGAGGAGAGGGAGAAAGGGAGAGAGAATGGTGCTGATAATGTGATTGTGCCTTCAGCAATAGTGGCTAATATCCTTCTGCGAGGGGCGCGGCGTGAAAATATTCCAGGGCTGGGGGAGGAGGAGGAGGAGGAGAGGGGAGCTGAGCCGGTGTTTGTTTGTTTTAAAGTGTATTCTGGTTGCAGGCTAGGTCAGCGGGTGGCCAGACTGAGAAAATGAGTCCCCCGGGCTGTAATAATTGTAACTGTCAGGGAAAAAAAGTCAAGGTCTTAGATAGCAGTGGTCTGCTCTGACTTCTGACCATGGAGAAATATAGATGAAAACTATTGCCTGGGGCACTCAGCGAAGAAACCAAGAGGTTTTTAACTCGTGGTGGCTTGTGCTTATGAATTGGAAAGCCCATTTTGCACCTTGGTGGTTTGTATCTTGATGGTTATTTTCATTTGCAGTATAAATGAAGCTCGGGGTGTTTGTTTTCCTGTTGCCCAAATTTGGGATGAGGTGGATGCCTATTGCCCGAGCAGATTTGCATTTCTGAGCCCCGAGCAGCACCGGGGTTTATCAGAGATCTTTTAGCCTTGGTTATTCACCAGGGGAGCCTGAATTTGATTCTCCCTTGCCGTGCACTCTCCATTTATCCCGGTGGTCCAGAGCTGCCTGCACGGATTATTCCAGAATTACACACAGGTAACTTCACTGACTTCCACGAAAATATTCCAAGGATAAAAGCAGTGAGAGAGAGGGGTTGAAGAAATCAAACCACACAAGATTAAACCTTGCAAAAAGGGAGAGAAGGGGGAAAACCCCATAAACATTGTTTCTTCTTTATTTTTTTTAATTTTACAGCCAAGGACGAGTCGCTAACAGGTCAGGTTTTTGTGAATCATCCATCTGGCCTTTATCTAAGACAGAGTGGGAGCTCTGCTGAAAATCTGCTAAAAACCTGAGCCCAAAGAGCCCCACTTTGGTTGCCTCTGAGGCAATAGAAGGCACATTCCCTGCTCCAGCTGGGAGGGAGGTGACAGCGCAGCCCAGCCACTTCCCTTCCCTTGGCAGGGCTCAGCTGAGCACAGGAGCAGCTGGAAGCAAAGCTCTGACCCAGCACTGCAAGGTTTGGAGACCTCGGACTTGTTTCTATTTGCATGGGGTGAAAACAAAATCACCTGAGCAGTGACAAAGCTCTCTCGTGTCTGGTCACCTCTTCCTTCAGCGTCCCTTTGTCTTTGGCTGGAGAAAACACCCTGATGCCCCGGAGCTTCCTCAGCAAAATCCGTGTCCTTCTGCAAAATGTTCTGGCTCCAGTGAAATATTATTTCTTTTTCGCTGCAAAAGGCTTTGTTCAAACACCCCAGCTTCTCTGACAGCCTTCTAATAGGAATTAATTAGGAAATGTAATGCCTTTAATATTAATTAATAAGGGGAAATGGAAATATTTATATACGTAGGCCCAAATAAACCACACAAACATCAAACAGCAACTAACCCCAACCTGAGGGTGACAGCAGCAGGTGAGGTTTTGCTGGTAAAGGTGGGTAATTATTGCTGGGATGTGATTTACTTGTTGAAAATCACCGTAATAGTGATTTGGGTAACATTTATGGGCCCCATCTGTACTTTACTCTGCCTGTCTGTGTCCTGTGAGGACAGCAGAGCACGTGGAAAGGAGAAGTGGTGGTGGTTGGATGCTGGCAGCAAGGAGCCAAGCCTGGTGGAGCAAACAGGAACAGGTCTGAGGAAATAATCCAACAACAGTGTTTGTGTTCCATCATCACACGAACAGCTCCCTGCTCTGCCTCCCAGCAGCCCCACATCTCAGGAATTCACGTTATTTGTTGGACTGTGTGGAGAGGCAGCAGAAAGGAGAGACACAGACCATGGCACTGCTTTGGGACCCTCTTCAGAGCTCCCCTGTCTCTGAGAAGAGCAAAGACTCAAAACCCAGAAAGAAACACCAGCTCCTCTGGTCTGGCTGGAACAACAGAGCCCAGACACTTCCCCTCTTTCCCTGCACTAGAGGTGGTGAGTTTTGCTTGGAAAAAGGATATTTTCCATAATGGCACCCAGTCTCCATGGCACAGGAAACCACTTCCATGGGAGAGTTGCTCCAGCAGCTCAGGACATCCAGTGAGAACCATAATTTACCTTATTTGAATTTACCTTCTCATCTCTGATGGGTTTTTGGGCGAATGTGAGGCCTTCTGCAGGAATTCCCCACTCGTGAGGATCCTGCTGTACAGGGTGCCAGTATTATCCTGTAATCTTTGTTTTAGCCATAAATATTGGTTCATACAGGCCCATCCCAAGGGTCTGGAATGGGGAATGTGGTCACCGGGTGAGCAAAATGCACTTGAAACACCTGCAACCCCTACAGCTTCCAGCTTTGGCAACAGGAGAAGGAAGGCAGAGTGGAAATCTCAGCTCTAAGGGACTTCCATGACTTTGAACCTCACTGAGCCTTCATTTATGGGTGAGCTCAGCCTGGAGCCAGGCACAGGAACCCACAGGGCTCCCCCTTCCCAGGTTTTCAGCAATTCCAGCTGGCTGCACTGTGCAGAAAGGAGACAAAAGCGCAGGTCTATGTGCCCAGGGCTGGCAGCAGGTACCTGTGGCTCACCAGCGCAGCAGTCCCAGGGATTTTCTGTTTTAAGGTGAAGGTGGAAGGCACAGAAGATCTCAATGTCACTGCAGAGCCGGGAGGGAGGGCTGCAAGGAGGAGGAGGAGGAGGAGGAGGAGGAAGGCAGGAACCTTCACAACTAATGTCAATTTTCTGCATCAAATATTTTGATAATTAAACAAAGCTGATCAAGAGAGGAAAACAGCATGTCTCCAGAGCTCCGGAAGCAGAGGCCCATTAAATAGAAGAGTCAGAAAGTGCCAGAGGCGGCAGCCTCAGATTAATGGCACTCCAGTAATAGATTTTCCCAGGCACAGTCACACAGGAGACAACTACTGTGCAGCCAGAGCAGCGATGAGGCCGTTAAAGCAACAGTAACATTAAATCACCTGCTTCCAGGGGGCCAGCGGATGGATGGGAGCGCATCGGCCCCGGCGCCGCCGCCGAAGGTGGGGAAAACAATCTGCTCTCAGGCACAGGGGCTGCATCCCAGCAGTCATTTCCAGCAGGGGAAGCTGGCAGCTGGGATGGAGGATGCATATAAAAACAGACAAGCAGCGGCCGCAGAAGGAGCACGAATATCTCTTGTTGGAATGGAGAAATAGGGATTAAGCATGGCAGCGTTTGGGTTTGAGGGGGCCGGCCGCGGTGGGTTTGGTTCAGCTGCTCTTCTCAGGGAATTCTCAAGCACAGGTTTCATCTCCAGCGTTCCTCTCCTGACTTTCAGGGTGTGAAAATACCATTTTGGATTTGTTTACGCGCAGCCAAAGTCCAGGAAGGGGATGGGAGGGCGGGAAACCAGCCCTGTGCTCTTATTATGAGTCAGTTTTATCTCAGCAGTGCCTGAGCTGATCTTCCTTGAAACGTCCATCCTGCCTAAAGCATTTCTATCCATTTCTATAATACAATAATAACAGAAAAGAGGGGCTCTTCCAAGCCCAGGCTGGCATGGATTAGAGTCCACCGCAAGAGGACTTTGCTCCCAGCTGGGGTGGATGGAAACCAGATGAAGTGGCTGAAAATCGGAAACAACTTTGAGACGTTCTTGAATCCTGATACGATCACATCACAGGGATGGGTTAAATTTATGATCTTATCTAGGATTTTTGTTTGTAATCAATCCCAGACCCACTGGCTATCACTCACTGTAAGCTGATGATTTCCTGGTGCTAACAAGGAAAAGTTGGGACATCAAACTCCGAGGGAGTGAAGCCAAGCTAGGATATTAACAGATAGGATCAGAACTGGAATGCAGCAACAACAACAACAACAAAAAAACCACCCAAAAAACAAACCCCACTCTACAAAAGGAAAGTGCCAGCCTCCCGCAGCCTCAGCATTTCCTTTGTCTCTTTTGGCCCTGTGCTTCAGGTGTGTGCATAAACCCCATTTCCTAGGCAGAAAGATTTGGGGATAAAAGCTAAAACCACCAGAAATTAAACAGGAATACCCTGAGATCAAAGCAGAGCTTCAGCGTGGAGAACAGTTCATCCTTCATCCTGGATGTGCAGTGGGAAAGGCAGCAAAATGCACTGATTTCCTAAGTTTTCCCTGAATGAATATGGATAGGGAAACTGCAGGAGCTTTTGGCATTTTCTCCCATTTTGATTCAAAAAGAAGCCTGTTGGGATAAAATAATAGGGCCAGTCTAAGGGCAGTCCCTGAGCACTGCTTTCCCAGCTGGTCACTGCTGAACGAGGATTGGGTTTCCTGCACATTTACCCACAGCACCTCAAAATTTGGGGGTCTTCAGCTGTGACAACGACACGGCGGGATTTGGACATTTCAGCCCAATTCTGTCACCCAAAATTTTGGGATGGGACCCCTCAGGAGCAGCAGGGCACGGGGAGCACACACCCACGTGCATCCACGTTGTTTCAACTGCTCCCCTTTCCCAGGCTCTTGCAGATCCATGAGCAGCTCTTCCCACACCTTTCCCAGGGGTAAATCCAGGTTCTCCATGTATCTGTGATGGGGAGAGATGGATTTACACGCCCAAGTTATTGTGCTCCACGACAGTTTTGTTACATAAGGTGCAGCGAATTCCTCTGCCCGGTGATTTCCAGGTGCAAATCAGGATTTTGGTGTTCATGAGGCCTCAGGAACATCCCTGCCCTGCACTCTGGAGAGCCCTTCCCACAGCCAGGAGCTCCCAAATCCACCCTGAATTGCTTTCCTCCCAACTCTGCATGGATTAGCCAGGACTAACAGTGTGACAAATCTGTTAATGTTCCAACAGGCAAGCCCTGATTTCGTCCATACCCTTCAGTCATTTTCCATATGGACATGGAAACTTGTTTTTTTCTTTCACAAACAGGCCGTTAATATTTTCAATATAGGCATGAAAAGATGGTTCAGAGCGAAAAAGTTTCAACAGGAGGTGTTCAGAGTGTTTCAAAAACTAGAATTCTTGAGTACTACCCACAGGTTTTTGTACAAAAAACCAAAGATATGTGGAGTGTAAGTTGAATATATAAGTTTAGAGAAGAAGTTTAGCAGAGGATGGAATGTAACCTATGGATCCCAAGCTCCAAACCCAATCCAGAGGGGTTTTCTCATAACTGCTGGAGCATATTCAAACCTGCATTTGGTTGAGGAGCTCACAGCCAGCCCTACCAAGCTACAGCCAGCAGGATAATTCATCCCCCAGAGCAAACAGAACTGTCCCAGGGAAACCAGCAGGGCCAGGCTCTTTATCGAGGCTAAATCAGCTCCATAAATCAGGAGTGGCTCAGCTGAAGCCACTGGTGCTGCTCTCCTTGGGGGGGAATGGATCAGAACCTGCTCCACACAGTTCTGAAAATCAAAGTGTGGGACTCTATCAGTAGCCTGGAATTTCTCCTAATTAGCCCCAAATGTGGAACAGCTCATTACCAGGAACAAAAGATGGCAGAAATTGAATATAAAGTACGTGAGAAACATGAGCAGCAAACAAGTTCCACACAGAGATAGGGATTGGGGTGTAACAGGCATTAAATAATAGCTATGAATTTTTATGCCTCTACATGAATCACAATATTATTTCTTCCCAGCTGATACTCACAGTCGAGGTGTGGGATGTTTTCCACTCTCAGTGATGTAAAAAAAGCTTCTAAAATTTGCATGGAACAGGGTTTGTGTTGAGTAAATATCCTGCAAATTTGGGCTGGTTCCTATTGGGGACACAGATTTATGAATTTTTTGAACCTACTTGATTGCAATGGCTTTAAAACCAGCTGGAGAAACATCATGAAACCCATGAGCTGAGGAACTCACCAATGCAGGTGCTCACTTCAGGGTCAGTGTCCCTCCTGCCACCTAAAAGAGATAGTATTTGGGATCTGTGAATGAATTTGAGGATAAGGACACCACAAAACCCTGGAATCACAGTGTCAGGGAACTGGGTTCCATGTTAACCCTCAGAAAAGAAAGTGCTTGAGGATTCTGCTGTTTATTCAAGCAAACAAACTCAATAAATCCTGTTAAAGTGTTACCAAAAGTTTTGCTGCTCTACTTGAGATTCATCCCCTCAAGTCTGAACGCTGGCTGAGGAGAGGAAGTGCCATTAACTAATGCAGAAAATAAATCCTGCTTTATTCCCAACAAATGTGACTCCTCGACATTCCCAGGAACAACAAACCATGAGTCTGAGTGATGCCATAACAACAAGGCCAACACGGGGATGTTGGACCCGATGGTCCCTGGGAGTCCTTTCCAACTCAGGATATTCAGGGTATTCTATGAAACCTTCTACTGGCAAAATGCAGCAATTAAATGGTAATAACTACCTGGATCCATCTTCCTTCCTGAATTAATGCAGAGGCTTTTGAAAAGCACATCCTGAGGTTAATTACACATGTAATTAATGCGTCTGACACACGTCAGGCCCTGGCACAGGGTGCCCAGAGCAGCTGTGGCTGCCCCAGCCCTGGAGGTGTCCAAGGCCAGGTTGGATGGGGTTTGGAGCAGCCTGGGACAGTGGAAGGTGTCCCTGCCATGGCAGGGGTGGAATGGGATGATCCCTAATCTCATCACTCTGATAAGAGGGAAACTCTCCACACTTGTAGCTGTTGGAGTGTCCCTAATTTTACTGTGCAGAAATATTTCAATCACCACTGCTGAAAAGGGTCAATTTGTGCTTCCAGAGGTGCTATTCTATTTTTCCCCAGTTCCATCAGTGTTTCAGAAACTCATTCCTTGAGGTAATTCTTAGTCAAAAATCACAGCACAGCCTGAGCCTGGAAGCTCCCTGTGCTGAGAGACAACACCTCTGCAGTGCCTCAGGTTTTCCCTGTGCCACTGACAGCCTGAGCACACTGAGAATCTCTGCTGTGCCCCAAAAAGTCCCTGCCCACCCTCCAGTCAGACTGGGACCAGTTGAAACACCAGTCCTGCTCCACAGGCTGGTTCTCACCCCTCGGCGAGCTCTGCCCAGGGAGAAGGCCACAGCCTGGCCCCAGCTGGGCCCCTCCTTCCCACTCCCCAGGCCCCGTCAGGAATTTGAGCTGCCACACAAAATCCTGGGCTTTCCCTTCCCCTTTCATGCCTTTTCGAGCCACAGGGGTGGAAGGGACCTTCCTTTCCCTCCTGGTGCTCAGGAGCAGCTCCCACCTGAGCCATGCCTTGGAGTCACCTCCCCATGCTCTCCAGAAGGGAATTCCTGAACTCCAGCTACTGTGGGATCTGTCAGACCACCTGGAGCTGTGTCAGGGGAGGGTTTGGGTGGATTTTAGGGAAAGGTTCTTCCCCCAGAGGGTGCTGGGGCACTGCCCAGGCTCCTCAGGGAACAGGAGCAGCTCCAGGACATTCGGACACCGCTGCCAGGGATGCCCAGGGTGGGATTGCTGGGGTGTTTGGGCAGGCCCAGGAGCTGGATTGATGATCCTGTGGGTCCCTTCCCACTCAGGAGATTCTGAGTCTCTCCCTGTCATCCACATCCCAGCATTGTCCCTTCATCCCAGCGTGAAGGAGGGAATTCAGAACGCCAGGCCTGACCCCGCTAGCACAGCAAGGCCCTGAGCCTCTGCAGGAGTGCAAACCGAGGCACAAAGAGAGGAGAATGATCCTCTTCCCTGAGGTAATTCAGAAAAAGAGAGCAGAGAGATGAGTCCCAAGTCATCTATTCAAAATACCCAGTTTGTTCCCCTCGGGGTTTCCAGGCCTGTGCCTGGGTGGGAGTCTCCACACAAATAAACTGAGCCCAGGGAGAATCACAACTTAAAGGGAGAAAAATTCCCTAAGCAGGCACTTTGCCTTTGGAGATGGGCAGCCCTGCTTCAGGGGGGGAAACTACTGTGTGAATTGGCCCTAAAACTTAATTTTCCCTTTAAAACAAATCCCTGTGCTGGCATTTTAAGCAGGCCCCGTAGTGATTTACAACGCGGAGTGACATTTCAAAAAAAAAGATAATATGGGTAATGAATTATTTGCTGATCCAAACGAACAATTGGACATACCTACTTTTGGTGGATTTAATCTTCGCCGAGGCGTTAGCTGGCAAGCATGAAATATCACTTTTCGGGGGCATTCTGGTGCATTTATGCAGGGTACAATTACATGAGGCAGCTTTATGACACATTGACTCGGCCGAGTGTGATGCAATGTAATACAACCAAAGTAATACGAGCTTTTAAATGCAACATGATGGCCAAAAAAATCCATCTCGGATCTGATCTTTGTTTCATTTCAGATGCCAACTGTCATAATTCACAGGGAGCCAAGCCCTGCTGGTTCTGCTCACGTGAGCAGCTCTGTCAAAGCCAGTGGGATGTGCCCTTATCAATGAGGAAACATCACTCAAAGAGGGGGAAAACAAGGGGCTGAATTAGTTGCAATATCCAGGGTGCATCCTCTGGGACACAAACAAACGAGCTGCGATTCACAGGGGGTTTCAAAGTGCCACGTTCAGAGCTGGCACAAAGGGTGCAGCACTTCTGAGTCCTGTTCCAAAGGCAGGAGTTTGCTCCTCTCGCTGTCTTTTGCCTGCACTGAGGAGGGATTTGGGATGCACTGACTTTCCCTGATCTATTCCTGCTCAACAAGCTCATGAGAGAAGATTTCCCCCACCACTGATAACAAGCAACACCTGATAACACATTTCAGCGCTTTCCTATCAGCAATGCCCCGGGCCTGAGTGGGAATGGTCAAAGCCAAGGCAGATTCAGGGAGAGGAGATGAATTCGTTCCTTTTTCCTGTCTGCCTGCATTTGTTTCCCTTCCTGTGAGGTATTTCAGCTCTGCACTCCTGCCCGTCGGGGCCGGACAGTAGACAGAAATGTGTCCCTTCCAATTCCGATCCTGATCCTGGGGTATTTCCAACCCTCTCCATATCCTTGATAGATAATGGTTTAATAAGCGATCTGTTTTTTATTTAAAGGGTCGGTAGTAAAACCCAGATCACATTTCTCACTTGGTGGGTTAAAAAACCGCTTACGCTCATTTCTGCAATGTAAAACGACACTATATCAAATCAAACATTTCCAGATGTGGCCAGCTTGTGGATGGAAGTGCGAGAGGAGCGAGCAGGCATGGACAGGGTTTCCCAGGTTTTTTTAACAGGATTGGAACCCCACCTACTGGCAGAGAGGGTTATTGAGATGTCAAGGCAAGAACTCAGGCTAAAAACTACACGCTGGCAGTGAGGTCCTAAATATTTATTGATTTTCATACAGGCTGAGCATCACTCAAGTCAATATGGGCACTTCAGTGCTTGGAACTCATAAAAATTGTATCTTGAAAATGTCCTAAAAGTCAGCTGCAGTGACAGACACCAGGAAAAGCACAAACATCACTTTAAAGCTGATATTATGGTACTTCAGAAAAATTCAGTAAATAATCTTGGTTTTAACTTGGATAATGTGGGTCAAATCAGCTTTACACAGGTCTTGTTTAGCTAAAGATCTCAAAAGTCTGGAGTTTTATATTCTAGGAAGGCAGAAGGGTGAAATAAATTTTATCCCTCTATGTTATGCCTCTTATGGCGGATCAAAATTAAGACAGTTAGAAATTAGACAGGATGGAAAAAAATCTCATTCTAAGTGCCTGCTCCTGAATTGGGCAACTTAGAAAGGAAGAGTTCTTTTATTTCACTTCAAATTCACTAAAAAACACCCCATCACTTCCTGTGCTACAGCTTCCCATAAAAACAAAAATGAACAAACCCATTCCTGGAGACCATCTCTGCAATCTTAGGTCTTGTTAAAATAGCTCAATTAGCAACCTAAAAATTTACATTTTAACACATTTCAAAGCCAGGTAGGTTTAAAGAAAAGAAGAAATTCACAGAAAGCAATTTTCCAGCACTAGAAATCAATGTTTTAGCATTCCCAAATGAGACAATTTCTACCTGCAGCCAGAACAAGAGAGCCTTCTGCACCTCGTGTTGCTCCCTGGCTGTTTTATTTGCATCAATCCCGAATGTGCCGGATTTGATTTCACCACAGAACAAAGTGTTGCAACAATTCCTCTCTGGAAATCACAAGGAAAGACTGAGGAGAGAGCAGGGAGAGGGTGATACAGAAAAAAATCACCCATTTCCAAAGGGACTCATAGAAAAACCACACTGGCTCTCCAGGGATAATCAAACCATTCCACTGGTTTTGGGGGAGCAGAACAGTAAAAAGCTTTCAAGAATTACAGGCGTGCGTGGAGATGTGCACTTCTATCCCTGGCATGGGCTTAAATCTGGAAAGGAGGAGTTCCTGTAATGTTTGCCCCTAAATCCCTATTGAAAACTCACAAAGGTGCTCGGTTTTGAACAAATTATGGAATGGGAGCAGCTCCCTGACAGCCCCTTCTGTTGCTGTTATCCCTTCATTAGAGAGAATCCAGATCTGTGTGCCACTGGAATGGCACAGAAGGGAAAAGTCCTGGTGAAAGAAGAGAAATTGGGCTATTTGTGGCAGCTGGAATATGCACCAGGCATGTCCCAATATGAAGAAAAACAAGTCTCTGTCCTGGGACAAAGTGCTGAGAGGGAGAAGAGGTTTCCACGAGGTAGAAAGTCCAGGAAGGAGTCTCCTCACTGATTACAGAAGGATAAATTAAAGCATCAGCTGCTTGGACGGGGCTGAGGTAGAGCCACCCTTCCCCTCCATGGGAAGGGAAAAGAGATGCTCAGGCTCAGAGGGAAGTGTCAGCCCCTGAGAGTTTCTGCTGCATACAGAGAAAAGAATCCTTTTAAAAGTTGCATTTCTAGCACACTTGGAACGGAATGGCAAAGAGGGAATTGTTATACCTGGCCAGAGAGAGGACTCAGCAGGTACCATCTGCCAGGGTGCCACTGTGCCAGCCCTCCCCTGCCCCTCCTGGCAGCCCAGGCAGCTGGACTGAGCTGACAGAGGAGTTTCTGAATAAAAAAAAACGAGTTTGCACCAGCACTGGCTCTGCTTGTCCTGCTATCTCCTGCAAACAGCTGCATGTCTCAGCTCCCTGGCAGTGAAAGCTGCAGCAGATCTGCCGTGTCCCCAGCCTGCAGCTACGGGGAAAGAGCAGCCAGAGAGAGAGAGGGAGAAGGCAGCGAACACCCAGGCTGTGCTCAGCCACACTCCGCGTCCTCCTCAACTGCAATCTCTTAAGTGCCACTTACTCAATTAATCCAAGCTCTTCTAGTTTAAAAGCCAGGCTGTAACATATTTAAACAGCTCAGAAACCCTACCCAACAAGCCCTGCTCCGTATCTGCTCCATCAGCTGCAGCAGTGACTGTGCATTAACTAAGCAAGCCCAAGGTTTGATTAACGCTTCCGCTGCCACTCTGCTGCTGCTGCTGCTCATTCCTGCTGGAATCCTGCTAAGGCTGCAGTTTCTCAGCTTTTTTTAGTAGGGTGGATCTCATCTCAGTAGGGACTGTCTTTTGGAGCAGCTCCTAGAACATCCTTGCAGCAGCTATAGTAACTATTTTTATAGGCAAGTTTTATTAGGAAAGTATTTTAAATGGCCTTTGAATGCAATTTAGCAGCTGGAAATAAGGCAGCTTGCCAGCATCATGTGAGCAGACAAGCTGTGGAGCACCAACAAGTGCTACCAGAGATCTTCAGTCCTCTCCAGGCTGGGCAGGAAATCCCACAAGAGTTCAGTGAGCCAGAAGATGCCCTTAAACTGCAAATGCCTGAAGAGCTGAGCTGTGCTGTTCACAGCTCCCTCACTAGAAAAGGCCCTACTTTTGGAGGCCTAAAGGACATACTTAGAGCTAAAACAGGTCTAGAAGTGGTGGTTTCATTGCACACTGGATGTCAGCTCACTGTAAATACATGTAAGGACATCAGCAGCCCCACCTGGATTTCTGTGAGTGTGGAAAAGCAGAGTGAGCTCAGTGCTGGGTCCTCAACAAATGATCCCCAGTATAAAATGAAGTGGCCCAAACACACAGGACCCACCACATTCACCTCCTGCCACACAGAGAAGCAGGAGAAGCTCTGGATTTTCAAAATCCAGACACGAGGCCCTGGTGCTGCAGCCAGAGCCCTGCACGTGGCCGCGGCCAGGAACCAGATTGGCATCACCCGGAGCAATCAGATGGCTGAGACAGCAAAAACAAAGCCTGAAAGAGCTGGAGACCCAGTTCCAGTCTCAAGCCATCCTGGCACAGTCGTGTGGGGAGTTACTGTGGTTTCAACTCATGCAAAGAGGGGTGGAAAGTGGCCTCCAGTACGAGCACACGCTGAGGGAAAAGGCAGCTTTGCTTTTAGTCATGACTCCAGTCGTACAGTCTGAGAGTCAATTAAGCTTTGCTTTCTCGATATCTCCTTCCAAATAAAGGCTCAGCTTGTGTGCTAGGCATTTTTAAGAATAAAATCAAACAAAATCATACATTTGGCAGGTCCCGGGCATTCCTGCTACTAAATTGTTCTGCACTTTATGCAAAATCTCAGTGTATTAAATAAAGAGAAGTGGAGTAGCCCCTTTGACCAGTGTCCAAGTGTTTAGAACTGCTAAATGTGAGTTTTCGCCCGTGTTTACATGTGGAATGGAACACAGCCACTCGACCACAAAATGTTCCCAAAGCAAACATCCAAAACCTGGTTGCTGGCAAGGGACACTGACAGACTCGCCTGAAACCAGTCATTCACAGGATGCCAAAACAACAGATTACCACTGGGAAGGAGTGAGCCAGGTTATTTTCTTACCTCCAGGGTAGAGGCCATGGCAAGTGACAGGAAACAGTGACTGGCAAAGCAGAGTGTGGGCTCAGGGGGTTTCAAGTGGACGGAGAAAGAAGGTTGGAGTTATTCCAGACGTGCAGGAAAGTGACCATGGACACAGGGAAGCCCCCACGTGCCAGGGTGTGTGCGAACCCCCTGAAATTCAGGGTAAAAATTCTGCTAAGTCAAGGCTGGCTAAGCAAGAGAATCCCAGGATGGGTGGGGTTGGAAGGGTCCTTAAAGCTCATCCAGCTCATCCACTTTCCACTGTCCCAGGCTGCTCCAAGCCCCATCCAACCTGGCCTTGGACCCTTCCAGGGATGGGGGCAGCCACAGCTGCTCTGGGCACCCTGGGCCAGATGTCCTCTCACACCAGTTCCTGATGAAGAATCCCTCTCCATCTTCCCTGTAGCCCCTCCNCCCTCTCACACCAATTCCTGATGAAGAATCCCTCTCCATCTTCCCTGTAGCCCCTCCTGGTCCTGGAAAGTTCAAAGAGGTCTCCACACAACCTCCTCTTCCCCGGGCTGAGCAGTCCCAACATTCCCAGCCCGGATAAAGAAATAAAGCAACAGAGGTGAAGGCAAAGAGGAAGAAACTCCAGCAGGGCACAGCAGCTCCAGATGGTTGTCAGAGGGGAAGGTGGGATCAGGAGGTGACCTGTGTTCCCTCAGTTCTCTGTTTTTGTGACAGCCCACATTTGCCTGCCCCTGGATCGTGTCACCGTGGGTCTGTGCTCGTTTGGATACACGGAAATACACCCTTGGAGCTGGCCCACAATGCAAGGAACATAGCAGCGTGCTGAGATCACCCTCTGGGATGTTGCAAGAAGGGAGAAATCTATGAAATAGGGTACAAAATCACAGCCCTGAAAGAATGTAAGCAATAACTCAGGACACAGCTGGGAAGGACCCTTCCAAGGTCCTTCAAGGATCTTTTTAAGGTTCTTCAAGGACCCTTCCAAGGTTCTTCCAGGACCCTTCCAGGAACACAAGTTTTAGGGTGACTTCCAGAGACTCTGCTCTGTGCTGAGAGATCCACCCGCCCCTCTTGCACGTCCCAAACTTTTCCCAGACCTGCACATCCCACGCGCCACAGGAGCTCTCTCCTGCCTCCCAAAACAAGGTCAAGGCCACTTTCTGCCACCTCCAGCTTCAACCCCTGCTCCCACCCCGCACACCCGAGCCCTCCGGCGGGCAGCAGCAGCCCGGGGTGTGCCCTGTGCCACGTTCCACCCCTCGCCCTGCCCCTCTCCCCTCTGAGAGCTGGGCCACTGCTGACAAAGCAACAAAAACCAGCATTTCACAGCAAAGTTTCCTTTCCTCCCGCGTGTTAACACCTCCCCGCCAGCTGAGTGATCCCTGCACGCACCAAATTCGTGTTTTTATTCTGCCCGTGCATTGACACCTTGTTGCCTGAGCCGTGTTGATGGGTTGCAGGTGCCCCTCACTATGAAACCGGCCAACAACCCACTCACAAATTTGCTCCACTTGTTAATATTAAAATCATATGGCCAAGGCCTCCCCTAAATTGGTTCAGGCTTGAGGTACTGCTGCTTCACAGTAGGAAGAGTGTTCCAACAGGCTTTCTGCAGGCCCTGCTATTTATGGTAAACACTCCACTTTGTTGAAATAACATAAAATTCTGAGATAAACCCATTCTAGCCAAGGAAACATTGAAGTGCCACCGACTCTGCTCTGCAGTTTTGCAATAACTTGTGTTTGCAGCTGCCTCGCGGGGCTGGGGAAGACCTGAGCACCACATGTTCTCTGCTTAGCACTTGGAATCCAAGGAAATTTCTTTATTTGCTGGCTTTCCCGGGTTACAGGGTTGTCTGGGCAGTGTCAGGCAGGGTTCTGCCTCTGATATTTGGGACAATGCGAGCTCTGTGGGACCAAGACTGTAAAGAGTGGTGGAAATTTTGCAAGGTAGACCAGCTTAGGCCCTGAAGATTCACTGCTTGCTGAGCCTGGAAGGATGGGGAATATTTGCTGGTGCCCTTCCATTTATTTAGCAGAGGCAGAGGGAAACTCTCTTTGAACCCTAATTTTGGGCTGAATTTTTATATGGATTGGCTAAAGAAAGAGTGATGCTAATTTCCCTCCTTCCCACACAACTTATTCCATTCTCCAGCATTTGTTAATTGTCCCAGTTATGATCTCGGGGGAGTTCAGCCACCATCAAAATAAAACCAAAGCACCTCAGAAGCCTTCAAAGACATTACCTTATCCCAAACACTCCTGATGTGCTTGAACTCCTTTCATATTTTGTTGTCTGCAAAATATTTTAACAGGTGGGCTGGCAACGGTGTCGAAAACGATCTGAACCCAGAACTTTTGAGGCATTTTAGGAGATAAGCACCGAGCTGGGCTCCGTTACCCCGCAGTGACAGAGAGGCCTGGAGTTGTTACAGAAACTGAGTCCCTTGCCAGAGACCCAGGCAGGAAACATGGTCACTGTACGAGCCAGAGCACCCAGCCAGAGCTGAGGAATTTGCCTATTTTCTGCCAGCTCCTCGCATGGAACAGAAAAACAAAGTAACATGAACCACGGCCCTCGGTGCTGGCACGGGCCTAGGAAGGAGGCCTAGCCAGCCAAGGCTGTTTCCTTCCTCTAAAACGGTGCCCACCCCATTTTTTGGTGACAAAAATATGTATCTTTGTTGTACAGACTGATTTGCAGGTTTGTGGACACCCCATCTGAGCTCAGAGAAGCAAATAAAAATGATGGAATTACTCCTGTTCTCTAATAATAGTTCCAGTGAGCAAAGGTCCAGGGAAATAACCTGTGGAACAGAGCCCAGCTGGCCCCAGAACATCATTTATGACCTGCCACAGCTACTGTAAATCCAACTGGAGAGATGCTGTGGTTGTGAGTGTCAGTGAAAGGCATCCGAAATCTCTGAGATTTTCCTGGAAATCCTATTTACATGTCAAAAATAATAAAAATTTAAAAGTAAAAAAAGGAAGAGCGTGTGATTCTGCAGCTAATAGGTACTTTAAAAAGAGACGTTTACATGGCACCTTTATCAGCCTATTAAAATAATTCCTTGGAATGTGTTCCAAAGAATGAGTGACACTGACTGCTCCAGGATATCCCATTAATCCCTCACAGAAAAACCTGTGGCTCCCCTCCACCAGCACATTCTCCAAAGCTCTGACTGAGAACTCTCCCATCTACGTTTTAGATACTCAGGGTAGGAGCAGATACATTTGAAAGTCATGAATTTACTCTTTGCTGGCAGCAGAGTTGGGAATCTCCTTTGGGATGAGCTCAGCCCTGGATTCAGGGAGTTGTTTGAACTCTAAATGCCAGGCAGGAAAGCAAAGGGAGAATTTGAGGAGCAGAATCATTACCAGAACACATCAGCTCGATGCTGGGAGCTGCTAAAAACATCATAAAACAAATGTGTGCATCTTCCAGGGGGATTTTCCCAGAATAATGGCTGGGATAATGCTCTGGCCTCGCACTGCTCGTGAAGGCCACCCCAGAAGTTGATGGTTTACGGTGGTTGAAGTGGGATTAGCCCTCATGAAAGACTCAGGAATACTTCTTCTCAGTGAAAGTTTACAATAATATTTTAAAGACTCTCAACCAACACCCACACTTAAGCTTTGAAAACAGATAATGCATTTTTAATGGGGTTGCACATCTGACAAGGAATTCGACTAATTCCTCTGATAGCAGACAGCTTCCTCCCCATAATTCATCTCAAAAGGATCAAAAATCAAAACACTCCCTGCCATCTTTGGAATGGCCCCCTCCGCCCCGGCCGCCTGGAAAGGATCAGATCAATTCCAGCAATTCAATGGCAGGAGAATGGAGCCACAGATACCTGACCCCCCTCTGGTCTGTCCTACCAAAATAAGGGCTGGAGTCGAGCAGGGAAAGAGGGAGAAGCCTGCAGGACGAGGGTGTGCTGGGCTGCTGACACTGAGCCCTTTGTTCCCATCTGGCCACCGGTGTTCCAGCCCTCCCGGTGTTGGTGCAGCTTCCAAAACCTTCAGAGCTGTTTGAACCACACCACGTCCCTGTCTGGGGAGCTGCCAGGGGTGAAGCTCTGGGAGGCGGCTGAATTCGAGGTGCTTTAAAAGGAAAAGCATGAGAGCTTTCCTGGGAATTTTTATTATTTGGCCAAATTAGGATTTCCTACTCCTGGCTGTGTGTTTTGCCATCACTAAAGCCCTGCTCCAGAGGAGGGGAGCAGCCAGGGCTGCCCACAATCACATGGCTGTGCCTTTAACACCACTCACAGCATAATCCCTCGTAGATGCTCCACAGCACAAACCCCAGCCAGGTCTGTCAAGGCGTTTTTAGCATTTGTTCTGTTAAAAAACAAGAAAAAAAACCCTGAGGTATTAGGGTGCACTAATCTTTAGAAAGGTTAATTTATTCATGGGGATTTTGACAGAGATGTATGGCTAGGCTGGAGTCCCAGGCACTTCTTCCCAAGGGGAACTGCTTGTGCAGAGCCTGACAGAAGGAGAGAGAGGCTTCAGAACAGCCCCAACCCACATCAGCGAGGGGCTCCCCAGTGTTCTGAGCACTGCACTCGCTGTGAGCAGCCCCTGCATCTCCCCCTGCTCCCTCCAAGCCTCAGCTGCCTGTTGATACAGCACAGCCGCCCTGGGCACCACGGTCAGAGGAGCTCCAGGCAGCAAAAGCAACTCTATCCCTCCCAAAAAAATCCTAGATAATGAATAATATTTCTTTCCTCTTTGGCTGCAGGTGAAAAGGCAGCCCAGGGTGGCGGGAGCTGTGTCAGCAGGGGCTGGACAGCACACCAGGCTGCCTTGGGGAATAGCAGCTCTTCTCTCAGACACCTCAGCCCACGCTCTGTTTGATTGTCCACAAGAATGTTTTGGATTTCCAGACAGCATCTTGGATGCTTGTTCTCAGATTGATGTTAGCAAGACTAAATGAAATCTGTTTTTCTGGAGGTTTCTTCTCCAAAAGTGCCAGAATATAAATCCGTGGATGCTCCAACAGGAGCCAACTGCTAAAATAAACTGTATTCTTGAAATAAACTCTATTCTTGAAATAAACACATTAGAAAGGCAGGGGGGGCATCATTCTAAGGTATCTGATCATGTCCTATTTTTTCCACTGGGAACAGGGTCTACTCCATAAAAAGATCTCCTACAGATTAGAATCCATTTACCATTCTAAATTTAGGGTGTGGCAGGAACCAGCCAAGCCTTGTGTCTGCAGAGGCCTCTGGGACCTGTCAGGACACTGCAGGAAGCCAAGATAACTGATTTGGCTGCTTCTTTTTAATTTGCTTGGAGTCTGTGCAATTAAAACTAAAGTTTCCATGGGCTGCAGAAGGACAGAGCCAATTTGTGGCTGCCCTCCCCTTTCTGCAGCAATTCTTCAATGTCAGGAACACCTGAGCTGATTCTTTCAGGCTCTTGACCCACAAAGCAACTCAATCCTGCTGGTAGGTGGGCAGGGGAGCCACATCCCAAGCTGTCCTGGTGAGGGTGCAGCCAGCAGAGCCAGGAAAATGAGCCTTTCCCTCTTTTCCCGCTGGGTTTGGAGCACTGTGTCCCGTCTGGGGCTCACCAAAGGACTAAAGAACCAAAGGACAGGGGCTGGAGCGTGACCCAGAGGCAGAACTGCAGAGAGGTGACTCTTTCTGGCACAAGGAGGAGGCAGAGGGGAGACCTCAGCGCTGGTTGTGAGCAGAGGATGCAGAGAGGGGACCAGGCTGTCCTGGAGGAGAGGGGCAATGGGGTGAGGAGGGCACCAGGCACCAGCTGGAAGTGGAATTTCCAAAGGCACATCAGGAGAACTTTCCTCACCGTGGCAGCAGTCAAACACCAGAACAGGCTGCCCAGAGAGGCCCTGCAGGCTCTGCCCCTGAGGATGTTCAAACCACAGCCCCGAGCAACCTGACCTCAGTGGACCTGCTTGAACAGAGGATCCCCAGAGCTCCATTCCAACCAGGGCTCTGGAATTCCATGATTTCTTTCCGTGGCTGTCCCTGACAGGCTGGACACATGAAATGCCTCCCCAGGCAGAGCCAAGCACAGCTGGGAGCTCTGCATATTCGAATTGTGCTCAGCAAAGAGACCTCTTGTTCCCACACAAAACAAGGGCTCTGCCTGAGCTGCCTTTGCAGAGCCCTTGGCTGGACCAGGACCTCAAACCAGCAGAGCACAAACCACCCCTGGGTGAAGGGCTCACCCCACAGCTCCCACCTCCAGCCCTCCTCTCACAGCCACGGTTTTTCCATCAGTCTCTTATTTCCCCTCCAAACACTTCCCAGCATCTCCCCCAGCACCAAAATCAGAACTGGCTCATCTGCAGCTCACCTGGTTTGTTCTCCACCTGCATTTCTGGTGCTGCAAAGGACAAGGGACCAGCTCAGCTCGCCCGAGCCAAAAGCAATAATGCTCTGCTGACCAGAGCTAGTTAACTGCTAGTTTAGATTATTAACCTCTTGCACTTAATGAGAGTCCTGAGGCTGCTTAAGCCACAAGAGCAAATTTCCCCTAACCACAAACATGGAATCCTCATTAATATGAATCCAAGACACTTTCCCAGGAAGAAATAATTTGTAGAATGTAGAATCTACCCAGAAGCAAACGATGCTGGATTTAGAAGTATGTTTGAAACTTCTGCAGTTCAGTTTAATTTGTCCCCAAGGAGAAGGAGGAAGGTCTGGATCACTAAATGGATTTTTATTTTTAATTGCCAGGTGTCACCAGACCTTAGCAAGAAAGATTTCTGATGTTTTCCCCAACACCCCCAAATACATGTAATTATTTTCTGGGGAATATTACTTGAAAAACGATCTATTTCTAACTGAATTTAAGCCCGTGTTATGCAAACAGTAAACCAGCTTGTTTGAAAGTAATCTGTACCCAAGGGCTAGCAGAGGAATAAAAATAAATACAGTATGAGAGGTTTTACAAAACCACAGACACCACCAGGTTTTCCAGGTCTGAGGGAAGAAAATCTCGTTCTGCAGACTCCTGCATCTTGGCAAGGGGGAGTTTTTAAGATGCGTTACAATCGATCCCCGGCTCGAGTTTCGCAGCCATCAGCACCTGCTCCCTCTGAAGTGGAACCGGCCGTGTCCAGCAGCGAGGACAGGAAGCCAAATTTATGGCGTTAAAGTGAAACTCCAGCAGGGAAGGGCCGGGCAGCACGGGGCCGCTGGCTGTCCCTCGGCTGCGGGTGTCGCCGCTGCTCAGCACAACGCTCTCGGGTTTCCTTCACGGCCACCAGTGGCCCGAGCTCCTAGATAATGAATAATATTTCTTTCCTCTTTGACTGCAGGTGAAAAGGCAGCCCAGGGTGGTGGGAGCTGTGTCAGCAGGGGCTGGACAGCACACCAGGCTGCCTTGGGGAATAGCAGCTCTTCTCTCAGACACCTCAGCCCACGCTCTGTTTGATTGTCCACAAGAATGTTTTGGGTTTCCAGACAGCATCTTGGATGCTTGTTCTCAGATTGATGTTAGCAAGACTAAATGAAATCTGTTTTTCTGGAGGTTTCTTCTCCAAAAGCGCCAGAATATAAATCCTTGGATGCTCCAGCAGGAGCCAACTGCTAAAATAAACTGTATTCTTGAAATAAACACACTAGAAAGGCAGGGGGGCATCATTCTAAGGTATCTGATCATGTCTTCTTTTTTCCACAGGGAACAGAGTCCACTCCATAAAAATAAATATTCCCTGGATGCCCGGAGTGGCTCGGTTTGAGCACAGCCCTGGTGCTGCCGGAACCATCAGCCCCATCCTCCGGAGCTGCTGCAGCTGATGCCTTAGGTTTTAATTTCTATATTTTTCAAATCCTGTACTGCCTAGTGTGTAACTCTGAAGTTCCTTGTAGCTCGTGAGCTGCTCTCTTAGGCCAGACAGACACAACAAAGCCTCTCTGAGCTTGCTGTTCAAGGACACTCGGGCTGTCCTAGGCCCAAAAGGTGTAAACTGGGGCCATGAAAGAGGTGGAGAAATTGAAGAGAGCTAAAGTTTTAATTGGAGAATTTATGCTGATATGCAAATGGACCAAACCTATAAAAGCGTGAAGAACTCGTGACTCGTTGTCCACCTCGGGGTCCATTTTATGGAAGCAGCCTCTGGCTCCCCAGGGTGTACCTTGAAGGCCTTCAAATAAATCCCTGCCTTTATTCCCTTGCTCCTGTCCAGTCTCTGTTCCTGGGTGGCTCGGAGAAGGCATCACCGCGGCTCCCGAGCCGAGCCCGGGCCGGAGCAGGACCCGGGCAGGCACAGCCCTGCGAGCCGCTTTCATCTCCGCAGGTGTTCTGGCCTGCCCCGGCTTTGAAGTGCCACGCCAGCCTTTCCCAGGGTGGGATTAAGCGGTAACAGGACCGGGGGGTCGCTGTCCCCATTGTTCTGCCCATTGTCGGAAATCCAAACCCCTCCCGGAGCCTCAAAGGGCGGCGGTGCCGGCAGAAACCTGAGCATCGCGGGGAGCTGGGGGCATTTCTGCGAGCCAGGGCTGGGTCTTTAACCTGCACTGCCAGGAGGGGAAACTCTGGTTCGGGGACACATTCCCTCATGGGATCAGCAGCCCGACTGCCGTGGAACCCGGGGGAACCCACGTCCTGGAGAGCACCAGTGTGTAATGCATTATCCCCTGGTGCCTGAGCTACCGTGCTGGCAAAAGCTTCTCCTAATGACAATCACATCCCCTCGGCCCTCACACCCTGGTTTGCATTACAGAGAACATGGAACAACACAAAGCCGATTTCTCCGGGCTGCAACTGGGTTTGGATCTATTCCAAGCTGTCACTATCTCACAATCTCCTTCCAGGAGCTCCCACTCGCTCCTCCCGTATCAATCGACTTTTCTGTCGGTATCTTGTTTTAATCTTTTCTGTCACGTGGATGCAAGTGCAGCGGCAGGAGCAGATGGGGCTCAGCTCTGTGTATCACAAGGCTGGGCTGTAATGAAGTGAGAGAGTTCTCCAGGTGTGTTTGGCTCCTACACATGCAGCGTTTTTCATCAGATCGATTTCTGGTTTGGTTGAAATTCTTCCTCCCTCTAATTCAACATTATTTTTTCAGATGCAGTACCTGTCAGTCATTCAACATTCACATTTTTTCTGTAATAAATGTGTTCTTTTATAAAACACAGATATTTTAATTTTAATTCACAAAATAATAATTTCATTATTACTTGGCACAGGGATGCATTGAATTCCCCAAAATGCAGGAACACCAAATTTCTGCCAGCTCAACCCACGCGGTTTGGTTTTTTGGGTAGGTCAGACCTGAGCCAAGGAAGAGCAGCTGCCTTCCCTGACATACAGCCCGTTCTGTCCAGAAATAAATATTATTCCAGTATTGCTCCATAGTCTGTTGATAAGGAGAATTCCACCAGCATGGAGTTCATGTCAAACCACACGTGGTGCAGCAGAGAACTTAAACAGGAGCCCACCACACAAGGGCAAGGAATAATGGACTCTGCAGGTTTCATTCCTGGTGGTCATCCCTAGCTCAAGTGACAAATAAATTCCTCAGGCTTCCACCTCTTCCTGAAATCCAAGAGCTTGCAGGGATCAGCAGGGATCAGGACAAGCCACGGGAGCTGCTCAGCTTTCCCTCCCTCCTGGGGACACGGGGTGGTGGCACCCTGACTGTCCCCTCCCTCACACTCCCTTACGTGAAATGTCATTTTGGTGTGAGCTCACCTCCCAGAGTGGGGCTCTGTCAGACTTCCCCTCGTTTATTGGACGGTAAAAGCGACTTCCCAGCATCGTTTAAAATCAGCAGTTTTCACCAGCAAGGTGTAAAATCCCTTTAGAGCCATTCAGAATCCATGAGCAGCTTAATATCAAATAATCACAATAATCACAAGCCCTTTTCTGCCTGTTCAGATATCACTGGGCCCAAACCTTGATTTTTTTACAGTGTTTTTCCTTCCTTTTAACCTTCTCTTGCTGATGTATCTGATCAGTTACACCAGGAAAAAAACCTGTCTTTATTGCCTCATAAACAGAGCCCTTTATAAGCACGAAACAGCCTTTTCCTCCACGGGTTCCTCTGCTGGGGCACAGCATCCATGGGATTGTGGAATATCCTGAGTCCCAGGGACCCACCTGGATGATCAAAGTCCAGCTCCTGGCCCTGCACCGGACTCCCCAAAATCCCACCCTGTGCCTGGGAGCGCTGTCCAAACACTTCTGGAACTGCCCCTACTCCCAGCATTTAACAAATTCCATGGAACATTCCATGGCCTGACACAGGGACATACACCCTCACCCACGGCTCTGGTGCCTCCTTCTGACCTTTTTTCTTCCCTGAATAGTGCAGAAAATAATGTTGGAGGCTCATTTTGCCACATCTGTCTGAATAACAACTGTGATACCTCTTTGATTTTCACTACGTTTTCCTTTTTTTCCCTTTTTTTTGTTTTTGACATTTTACACAGGACAGATGTTGTCACCACAGCTGCTCTTGTAAACAAGATATGGAGATGGTCTGGATTGGGTTACCTTGCTAAAATAGGCTAAAATAAATAAAAGGATGGTTGGTCTCTCTCGGATGAATTAGCTTGATTGGAAATGTCAGATTAAAAAGGCCTAAATAAACAGAGTTGGGCATCCACCCTTAATGGAGCCAAGGCCCAGGACAAGTAGTAAAGATACAGAAAATGAAAGCCTGGATCACAGAATTATCCCTGCCCAGACACAGCTGATAGGAAGGGAAACATCACCTAAAGCCCAGGCTGAGGAGGGCCCTGGGTTTACAGACACCACGGATTTAGCTAAAAGCTGTGCTGATTCTTCTTCCCTGCTATTAAAGAATTTCACAGCAACATCAAAACACGAGCCAAGGGCACCTGGAGGTGACAGCGACTGTCACTGCCTGCCCTCAGTGCTGGCCCAGGGTGAGGGGGGATGCTCTTCCACAAGCTCTGCTTTGAGTGGGTTAAGTCCTTAAAAAGCAAAGTTTTTGCACTGGTGTCTCCTTCCACGTTCTAGGACACCTACAGGGCTCTCGTGCTTGTTTCTGTGCCATCACAAATCCCTCTGGCTGCTCTGAGCTGCTGAGGCATCTTTGATATCAAACAATCCATTTTCCTCCAGCTCCTATTTAACACACTTAAAAGCCCCATAGAAACTGTTCATGTGGTGCAACAGCAAAACACTGATAATTAAATACTTTTTACAGTATTGCCTTTTTTTACATTTAACACCTTGACCTGTTCAGACTGAAATTTTCAAAGTCTGTCTCAGACCAAGCTTTTTCCCCCCAAAAAACCAGTCTGGGTGGGTTGGTTTGTACACAAATAAAACGTAAAGAAAAGCACATTGTTTTGCCACGCTAAATATCTTCTATAAACGGCACGGCCCAAAACATCCAGGAGGTTTAGATTCCAAGTTGTTAGAAATTCCTGGATCCCTCTCCCCCAGTTAACAGCTCTGAACACAGAGCTACCTCCACAAAGAACTTGGCCCACAGCAAACACGCCTTATTGTCGACTCGTCTAGAAAATAGATGCTGTTCAGACCAGAAATTACCTTAAATGACTGTTGAGTCGACTGGGTTACAATATTTTAAGGATCATAAAAATAAATAGAGTCGTCCAAAGAGCGAGGAGCAGGGGGGCTGCCAAGGCAAACACGCGGCGTGGAGGGTGCTCACCCCGGGCAGCCCCGCGCTGCCTCGCGCCGCCGAGGCCCGGCATGAAGTGGCTCTTTGTTCAACTGTGTGCTTAAAAATTGACGAGTGCTCCGCGGTATCAATCACGCCTGTCAGCCAGCACAAGTGCAGATCTGTTACACTTAGAGGCTTGTCAAACCAGACATGATTTAATTTGTCATTTTTCTCTCCCTCTCTCTCCGCGCGGCGTGCACGTGCTCTTCATTACTCTTCATCATCAGCAAAATGAATGCATTTTTTGTATGATTTTTTTTTTTTTCCCCTCTCGCTCGGTGAGGGTGGAGGGATGGTTGTTTACCAATGACCCAGCACTTGTGAAGAGATCATAAGCAGCTGTTCCCTACATGCCCTCACGATCCGAGAATTTAGCTGAAGCCGTGGGAGGAGTGGGAGACGGGAAGGGGCTTTTGGGGCCATTTTTTTCAATAGACAAAGGCCCCAGCCCCTCTCAGCTCTGCAGAACAGAGTCCCTGGAGCTCGCCCTGCTTTCTGTTCCTCCCTTAAATTCCTCTCTTCAAACTTCTCTGCAAAAAGTTCCAATGTGGTGCCTTCACGGTGTGGTTTGGGAGCACAATTGTCGGGGTTTTGTTCACTTCGGGACTGAAATTTAAAAACTTTCTGCTTTCTCTGTGAGCATCATTTATTTTATTCTTGGGAAAAGCTTTACCTGTTGCCAGAATCCAGAGAGAAAAGCAGATACACAGAATATCAGAATGTTTTTGGGGAAAAGATTAACTCCTTTTATTTCACAGTTCATATGGGATTTTTTTTTTCCATTTCAGATAAAGAATGAATGATAAAGGAGAAAACAACATAAAGCAAAATAGATTACAATTGGAGAAAGAAATAAAACCTATTGATCAACGTAGTTTTGAAATNTAAGTTGAGGCCCTTCTAAAGAGCTCTCAGCAGAGCCAAGGCTGTGTGGGGCTTGTCTTCAGCACTCCATAGATATGGGTGTTTCCTCTGTTTATAGAGGAGAAAACCAGAACATCTCTACGAGGAGGGAATGTCACGGATNCAATTGTCGGGGTTTTGTTCACTTCAGGACTGAAATTTAAAAACTTTCTGCTTTCTCTGTGAGCATCATTTATTTTATTCTTGGGAAAAGCTTTACCTGTTGCCAGAATCCAGAGAGAAAAGCAGATACACAGAATATCAGAATGTTTTTGGGGAAAAGATTAACTCCTTTTATTTCACAGTTCATATGGGATTTTTTTTTTCCATTTCAGATAAAGAATGAATGATAAAGGAGAAAACAACATAAAGCAAAATAGATTACAATTGGAGAAAGAAATAAAACCTATTGATCAACGTAGTTTTGAAATTGGTGAGAAACCTGAAGCTACATCCCCTAAAAAACTCTGAGATACCTGTCAGTGCTGTTACATCCTTGTCCTTCAAAACAAGACTAAGCCAATAAAAAAGTTCTTAGCTGTGGGCAAAATTCCAAATATTTATTGAAACAGGTAAATCCCTTCTGCTTCCAGTGGGAGACGATGCCCCAGAGTCGTCCAAGNGAACAACACTGCAGGAAAACAAATCTGCTCCAAATGGGACCAGAACACCCCAATCCTGGGTCTAAGCCATTGTCTGAGCTCGGGAGTGCAGGAATTAGCTGCACCTTTCAATTAACATTTCATTCCCTGCCAGAGGCTGGCTAGCAAAGCCTAAAACCTGGGGGTTTTTAACTTTTAACACCCATTTCTTGTGCCATAAAGAAGCTGCCTGCCCTCTGCAAACACCTCCCCTGCAGCCAGCACCAGCCCGGCTCAGGAGGAGATGTCACAAGGAGCTCCTTCCAAGCACAGCAGTGCCAGCCCTGTCCCCCACGAAGGGAAGCCAAACCCGGGTCTCACTTATTCCCACATTTCCTACGGGAAGAGTTCACAGGTCCCCACTGCGAGGGAGTTTGAGTGAAGCTCAGTGTGGACGAGGCAGCTCTGCCGGGCTCCATCAGCCAGGTCACAGCAGCAAGGCCCCTCAGCAAAGTGCAGAGCTTTTAGAGAGAGGCACCTCAGTAACTGCAGTGAAACTTGGTTTGTTCTGGCCCGCCGTGGTCCAGAGTGAGCAGGAGGAATCCTTCCTGCAGAGCACACAGTTAACTTGCAGGCCTTTTCATCCACCAGGTAACTCCTGTGCCACAGGCACAGATTCATCCAAGGATCAGGTTCTGTGTTAGGCTGAATTCAGCTCGGCTGAATTTCTGTTGGTGGAGCTCTAAGAGTCTCAAATTCCCAATATCTAAGAAAGAGAAGGGACCAACCAGGAAAATTTTGTCCCTCACTGAAAAGGAATTTATCTAACCTACATTAAGGGCATGCAAGTCAAATAGCAGCAATCCCAAGTAGTTTTTCCATGTTTTTCCGCGGCACAAGGCACAGCCAGCCCCAGTGTCCAGGTACCAGCTTGTCCTTCTAAAGGACCAGTTCTGAGAGAGCAGCAAAGCCCCAGGACACCGTGACCCCTCCGAGCAGCAGGAAATTCTCCTGGTGGCAGTTCCCAGTGAAGGGTCACTGATCCAAGGAGACAAAACCCAAATCCAGGGGCCAACCACTGAGCTGCAGCCTTGGGTTTGGCCTGGAGCCCCTTTCCAAGCATCCCCTCTGCAGGAGAGGAGATACAGGGCTCCAGGAAGCTCCAGCCTCATAAAGCATCTCAGGACTGATGTTCCTGGGGCAGCCAAGAGCAGCAGTGGGGAGCCCAAAGGCCACTGAGCCTCCAGGGGCTTTCTGAACCCAGTCCCAAATCCTGCTTTCCCTATTAGTGTGAATGGCCCCATTGAATTCACTTGGACTGCTTGTGGGAATATGGAAAGAAGAGTTTGGCTCTGCTTTGGTAAACGAAACTTCAGGAAGTCTGAGTATACCATAACAAAGCCCCTAAAGCCAGCAAGCATCATGAAAGGAGCTTATTTCATTACTAAATCAATTTATGAGCACAAACATGGAGTTATCTGACTAAAATATGGATATTGCCCACTTGAAATACTGCACCTCAACCCCACTAAATGTCACCAACAGGCATCCCTGAAGGAAGCAGGCAGCATGCTGCCTTTGGATGCCCCAACTATAAATCAAGAGATTTCCTGACGTCTGCCTGGAATAGTGGAGAGTAGCCAAAACTGCATGAAGTGCTATTTGTGTGCTATTAGTTGTGGGGTGGGAGCGGGGAGGAGTGTGGGAAGGGAAAAGGGGAAGAAGGAAAACCACTTTCTTAATAGTTCCTGCAACGTTTGGAAAACATTCATTCACAGCATCCATTTATCAGGCTTCCATGTAATAACTCCAGGCCAAAAGAAAAACCCCAAAAAAAAGAAGCTGGAGGGAGGTAGGTGGGGGAGAGGAAAACAGGGATAGCGGGTTTTAACGGGGAAACATTGGAATGTTGTCAGTGTTTCCATGTAGAAGAAATCCTGTAATTACAGAGTGCAGTTTGTGCCCAGGTGCCACTCGGAGGTACGGGTGATGTCAGCTGGTTCTGCTCAGGGGCTTCACCTCTGAACAACAGCCCAGTCTTAGAACTTCCCAGAGTTTTACACTCGGCCAGCTGCAGCCTCTCACACCTCCATGAGTCCAAATCCACTTCAGGAATATCCACGGCGTCGTTTCCATGGCTGGAGAAACCTGGCAGGTCCTGGGCTCTCAGAGACCCCCGTGAGCTGCAGCTGGAGCGTTCTGGGTTCTGTGCTGAGAAAGGGGTTCTGTGACACCTTGAGGTGACGTGTGCCTTAAAAAGGGGTGTTTATGGAAGAAAACATCCCCGCTGCACACACAGGGCTCCACCCCGAGGGCCAGCCCTGCAGCTTGTCCTCTTCCCTGACTGCATCATCCCACAGCCATCCCACGGCCCGGTGGGATCCTACAGGGAGAACTGGCCTTTCCCAACATGAAAAATGAAAAGGTACCGAGCAGCCAGCCCCGGGATCTGATTTCATTGTGAATTTGAAAAATGCAGCAGGAACCAGGACGCGGAAACCCAGCAAGGAGCATGTGTGGAGCTGAGGACAGGGGATGGGAGCAGGGCGTGATCAGACACCGGGGCTGCCCTCCCTCCCCTGCCCAGCCCCAAGAGCAGCTCAGATGCAAAAATCCTGCAGCAGCTGAGACAGACAGATCCCCCTGCAGCTCCAGCTCCCATTCTTGTTCCTCATATTTTAACTGAACATGCTCGTGGTCGCCTTTTGATGTTTCTAGCTGAGAGAACATTTTCATGAAGCACAACAAAACAGAAAAATCTCGTTGGGAATCCTTGTCGGCGCGATGGTTTTGATTAGTGCTAATGTTTTTCTGGCTGGCTGTGAAAATGCATTTAACTCTAATTGACTGGGCATTGTAATTCCAAAGCTTTCTGCAACAAAAACCCACCGAGTGACAATCTGATACAGAAATCTGGCAAAAGATGATGTCTCTTGCTCCTCAGAGACAAGTTTAATGGAATAAAAATATTGATCTAATATAGAAAGATTGGATATACATTTTCCTGTAACTTTCAGTATTGTCAAGGGGCTAAGGGAGAAAATTCTTAACATGGAAACCTTTTCATATTTGGAATAGTTTCCTCTTCAAGGAAATGGTGTAATTGTAATTTCAGCACTGCAAACCAGACAAAGCACCGAGGGCTGTGCCAGAGAGAGCAGCTCTGCACCAGCTGACTCCAGCCCATCTTCCTCAATTCTAGTTTCTCTGATTCCATTATTTCCTTTTTCACTGAAACTGCAAAAGTGGTGGGGAGGAAGGCAGGAGGAGGAAAGCAGCAGAGTTTCCTCCGTGGGATCACAGTAACACCAGCTCTGGATTCAGCCAGGCAGAGATGGACTCAAACACCATTTCCCATTTCCTGAAGAGCTCCTTTTCACAGGAGCCATGAGGAAACCACGTGTTTGCCCAGCTCAACCTCAGAACTGGAAAAAACGCAAGCCCGGGTGATTCTCACACTGTAAATTTCAGCGGGGACGTTTTAAATAATGCCCTAAATTGGATCTTCTTGTGGGAAAAACAAATCTGTCAAGAGAAGAGGCTTTTTAATTTGTGAAACCAGGAGCTCAGCTGTGCAGCAGCAACAGTGACACCATCAATTTGGTTCTGGTAGTTGATACTAAACTGGGAGGGGTTCAGGGACATGGAAGCAGCACTGGCTGGATGGCACCAGGGACTGTCATCTGCTCTTCCTCCAGTTCTGGGGATGGCGTGTCCACAACTTCTCTTCATTTTAACCGCAGCAAAAGTTGGGGATGGTTTTGAAAGGGAAAAGGGGAAAAAAAAAGGCAGAAAAAAAAAGAACAACCCAGAAGAACTCTGCGGATAAGGGGGAAAAATCGCAGCATCGAATCAATTAATGCGAGTTCTTCCGAACTTCCATGCGAGCTTTGCCTTCAATTAGCATGATCTCACTGAACCCTCTTGTGTAGGCCTGGAGCAAAAGCAATGGAAACTTTCTCCCTTCTTGTTTTAATCTTTCACCAAGTCCTGACTTTCGCCTCCAGCCCGTCTAATTGAAACTAATCTTCGCGGGCGAGGCCTGTCTCTTTCCCTTAATCCCTCTCTAAGGAAGCTCACATGGTCCCAATTACAGCCACACCGGCCCCTTTTATTCCCCTCCTCGGCTCCTTCTGCCAGTTTCATTTTTTGAAAGTTTGCATTATTAACTCCATGCTTGCGAGTTCCTGTCTGTCACGGGGGCCTCGAGATGTTATCGGCGCTGGCCGCTGTCTAAGGTTACCATGAAAGCATTTTGTGGATTACACTCTGCGAGCGGGCGATAGAGGCCACGATAGCCCAGCACAGTGGCGAGCCTCAGAGCAGCCCAGGGCCGCAATAAACGGGAGGCCAGGCGAGTGTTTATCTTGGATTTGGGTGTGTACCTGCTCAGTTGTCTGCGGGCACGGACAATGAGAGCTAAGGAGGCCGCGCTGGCGCTCCCCGCGCGGCGCTCACAGAGATGCTTTTGAGATGGGCGCTCCTGCCCCGGGAGGAAGGCAGGGCACGGAGAGGAGCCCGGCTCAAGAATGTGTTTAACATTACAGAGTTAATGAGGTTAGAGGAAGGCAAAGATAGCCCGCGCTGGTTCCCAAGCTGGCTCCTAATCCCAAGGCAAAGCCTAGCCCGCTAATACCGAAGCTGAAGCAATTTATTAAAAATAGACAATTTTCTTCCTTATATTTTTTTGTTTCCTCTACACTTCCTTCTCATAACTTGCAGACTCCCAGGGAATAACTCCTGTGTTCCAGGATTTCTTGCTGGCTTGCACAGGTTCAAAGCCAGGAATCCATGGTGGTGGTTGCCCCCCTGAACACATTTGAACTTCTCAGCACCACCACAGTGACCTCCCTCCTTCCCATCCCCAAAGGCCATGCTGGATTTCTTGCAGCTTTCCAAGAATGACCCTCCCAGCCTCACGGTCCTTTCCAAGAAGCCACACAAGAGAAGAAAGTTTTCCTCCACAGCAGAGCAGATGAATCAGTGCTGAGCCAGCTGGTGACAGGAAAATGAAGGGAAGGCACATGTGGCCACGTTAAATTGTAGGTGTGGTCTTCATAACCACCAGTGGTTCTACAGTTTGGGCTGTAAGCAACCTGAACCACCAAACCACTGCCAGGAACCAGATGTTGCTGCCAGGGACAGAAGTTCCCATCACCAAAACAAACACAGCTCAACTCTGGAACCACCAACCCGGCCATTTCTCATTCCAAGGGGATGGCTGTTGAAGTCTCACCCTTCTCTGGCCACAACCACCAAAGATATTAAGTTGCCTAAAGAAAGTAGTGTTTTCTCATATTGTTTCCTTTTACTTTGGAGAAATACTCATTTTTGAACATTTTTAAGTGTCTTTAGTTCAGTAAAGTTCTGAAGCAAAAAGTCATTTAAAATAGAAAGATGACAACAGCACTCTTAAAATTTCAAAACAACACATCTTGACAAACTCCAAGCATTTTTCCAAAACAAAACTCAAGTCAAGAACTGGTGAGAAACCATTCTCAAGAGGAAAAATGGCATTTTTAGGAAGAAATAATAACTTGCACATCTGGATAATGAATTTTTGGCCAAGGCTAACTCATGGACTGGGGTCCAGTGAGCAGCAGCTCCACCTGTAGCAGAGTTATAGTTGGATCCTCAAGGAATCAGCCATGAGTAGAACTGTGGCTATTGCAGCTACTCCTGGGTGAAGTCTGATCACACTTTGGCTTTTAGTCCTCCCAACCTTCCCTTATAATGGAAATACAACGTGGGCTTTTCTCCAGTGGGCTTTTCCAGCATGGAAATCCTCATGACTCATTATTTCTTTCTGAAGACGTTTTCAATAAATGCCTGGAAATCTCTCCCTTCAATAACAAAAGTGGTTTTGCCTTCCCCAGTTGAGAGTCACCCTTGGAAACCCCTCCCACCTCCACATTTCGAATGAAAAAAATTATAAAATAATGAAATAATCGAGCTTTTTTAAAGTCTAACCAGTAGAGGTGCTGCACTAGTTTGGTGCAGTATTTTCCTAAGTTTGCACCACCAATAGAGACTTTAAAAAGAGAAAACACATCAAGACACACCTACATCCACCTGGATGTCTCTGTTCTCTCTCCTGGGAGATTGTGCAGCCTCTGAACACATTTATTCCACCTCCTTTTGGCCTGGAAAGCAGAGTCAGCAAGAAACCCCCACACTGCAACCTCTGGTCTGCTGCTGAATTTCTCACCTGCGAGGTGAGGAGTAAAAAACCCATAGCACAACACCACCCATTTATGGCACAGCAAGAAGAGCTCGTTCTTTTCCTTTGCCCGGGATATTTATGAGGACTTGGAGAATGATTAACTGAGGGGGAAGGTGGAAATGAATCCTTCTAAACAGCAAGGCTTTGGGTTCTCCAACCAAACGAATGGCTCTCGTCCCAGATTTACAACCTTCCCACAGCCTGCCTGGCATGAGGGATAGCCTATCTTCGTCCTATTAAAGAATTTATTGGGACTATTTATCACCAAAGTAACGCAACAAGGTTTGAGGAGGTTGGGAACAATGGGAGGAGAGCAGCCAGCATTGTCCCAGCTGTTCACCTGCCCCAGTACTGCAGAGCTGAGGTGGGGGTGGCACCTGCTCCGAGGGGAAAGTGTCACAGGAGAGTGGCTGGGTGGGATAAGGTCCAGAGCCCAAAGGTGGGCAGAGGAAGGGAACAGCTCCAAGGGGAAGAGGGACAGGTTTTCCCTCTTTTTCCCCAGGCTTGACGTTGGGGAGGGACATAGATTGGCAAGGGGGTATTTAGGAGGACTGATGCTGCCCTGGTTTTTGCTAGAGCCTTCTGTTTTTAACCTTGGAGTCAGAATTCTTTCTCACAGTGTCATGTAAATAATGGCCAGTGTTTACTTAATGGTATTTTCTGTTTTTCATTCCTTTTGTGATAAGAGAACTTTGATGAGCATCCTTTTTCTCCAGTGGGATTGAGGAGGAAGTGACATGCTCTCCAATCCCTTGTGGAGTTCAGAATTGTATAAAATGTGACATATGTAAATAAAGGGGCCTTTCCCCTCCTTTCTGCTGAACCTGGCAGGTGTGAGAGCATCTTTATTGTGTTTTCCCAGACACAACTGACAAGGTTATTCCCCGTGAGGAACAAACCCCTACAATGGCTAAGCAGGACCCTGGAGATGCCCCAGCCCTGGAAATGTCCCAGGCCAGGTTGGATGGGGCTTGGAGCAACCTGCTCTGGTGGAAAGTGTCCTGGCCCACGGCAGGGGGATGGAACGAGATGAGCTTGAAGGTCCCTTCCATTCCTTGATTCCATGCTGCCCACAGCAGAAGGAACTTTGAGCAAACAAACAGCAATGCTGAGCGAGCAGCCAGCCTCTGGATCTGAGGGCAGCTCCCCAAGGATGTCCTAGGAGCCAGACAATATTCCACACTCTGCTGACTTGGATTGCTCCAGTTTTCAGCCGTGGAACTGTCAGAATTACAGCTGCCTCTCAGACTTTTCAGGTTGGGAACGAGGCTTGAGCCCAGGACACGAGGAGTTTCAAAATTCACTCCCACATTTGAGCTGAAAACATCCCTCCTGAGAGAAACATCCCCATCTCCTTACAGGAGACTCCTGCTAGACGAGTTTTCCCCTTCACAGAGGTTCCATCCTGATGGCAGCTCCAACCCAGGGAGCCAGGAGCAATCATGGATTGGCTCCAGAGCCTCTGCATGTAACTGAGATCAGCCCGTTCCACTTTGGAAGCAGGCTGTCAGTAAATGTCATATTTTATTTCACTTCTGAAAGACAAATATGGCAACACACGCTCTGCTAGCAGGCCAGAAAGAATTCTAACTGCATTCTGCTGAAAGCATTGTTGATTTGGATTTAGCCTAGCACTGCTTGTAAAACTGAATTACGCTGAATTTGTTCTGAGCAGCTGCGACACGAAGATCTTTACACACACACACACACGTTCTGCTGGCTGCAGTGAAACTGCAGCTGATGCTCGGGGGAAAGGCAGCTCCTCTGGAAAGCACAGGAAGCCTCTATCCACTCTCTGCAGGCCTCGGGAGCCAGTGAAGTAAGCGAGAAGAGAGAATTCCTGGACAATTGGGGTGATCCAATACCAGGGTGGTCTTGGGGAGCAGAACCTCCGTGGGTACCTGGGATCTCAGTCAGTCCCCAGCCAGCAGATCCCAAAACCAAACCCCTGGGTTCACAGCACTTCCCCTCCCCTGGCACAAGCCCCTGGTGTTCCAGCCCAACCCACAGGCTGAGGGCATCAGGCAAATTTGGGGCGAGGAGTTTGTCAGAGGGGGCAAAGCCCAAAGACAGTGGGCACCACAGCAGCAAAGGCAGGGGCTGGAGTTGAAAGAGGAAATCAGCAGGGCTGGGCTGGACTCACATCTGGCACAGCTGCAGGGGCATCCAGGGGCTCCAGGCTCACCCACCTGGCCAGAGGGCTGTGGCTGAGCAGAGAGGCAGGAGGCAGGTGGGGGATGTTTGTGAGAGCCACCCAAACCACCTGAGCTGTTCTGGGTCTCTACTGCCCTGCAGAGACCTGACAGCTGGTGGAAAAGGAGCGGGAGGATTCCCTGAGCACAGGGGAAGGCTGTTCCCTTCTTCCTGGGCAGGACTGTGAGAAATAGACCTTCCCTGGAGATCCAGGTTTTGATGGGAACTTCCCCCCTCCATGGAGAGCTCTGCCCGGGAGCATGTGTGCTTCAGGGGCTCAGTTCAAACCCTGCCCGTAGCTCACGACGTCCTGATGGGGTTTAGGTCAGGTCTAACATCTGTGGGGCAGCAGTTCCTCTCTTTCCACAACGTATTTCTGTTCCATAGCCCAAAGAGTTCCAGGAAACTTCACGGGGTCATGCCCCAGCCTGAGCCAGACTCTGCTCCCAGAATAGGATCCCAGGGCTGCCAGCTTCGGGCTGCCTCGGCTGTGGTGTCTCCACTGCTCTCACTGAGCTGCTGTGTTGATCCCTGACACCTTTTCCTTCAGGAAAAATGAGTTAGAAGTCACCAGGCAGAGCCTGCTCGTGGCAGGCTGGTTCTGGTTGAGGCACGAGGGTGGATGAGGGGGTCACTAATACAACAACGATGGTTGCTGTGCTCCAACCCAACTCACCCATGCCAGGGCTCCAAGTTCCCAAACCCCATCTGCAGCAATCATTAAATAAACTCTTAACTGTGTCTTCTGTAGCTTTTAATAGACTGGAGTACTTATACCGTCAGCTTTTACTGGGCAAGATGTAATTTTCCAATAAACACGACCTCTTCCAAAAAGCAGCGCTTTCTGAACTTTTTCCAGAACCCAAAGGTTTTGGCTGCAGCTGCAGCAATGGGAATCAAATTAGAAAAACAAAAACCCCTCCTCTCACTCCACGCTCCCAAATGTTTTTCCAGGGCTGAGACGAGAGGCGCACTCACTGTTTGTTTCTGCTTCTGTTGGCGTTTAAAAGCGCGGGAGGGTGAGGGAGCTGGGTGCCTGGGACTGGAACTTTCACAGCTTGCTTATGTAGGCAGTGCCATCACCTTTGTGCCTGGCTGGGAGCAGCTGTGCTGCCGTTGTGCTCCTCTGCCTGACTGTAAACTGTGGGTGAGCATGGAAAGCAGACTGTGAGTGCTGGTGACTGACTGGAGAACATCTGGGGGGACACCCTGCACGTGTGGGAAATGCCAGCCAGCTGCAGGCTGCCCTGGAGCCCCTGGGTCAGCAGGGCCCACCAGGAACTTTGCAGAGAAATGGCAGAAGGAGCCCCCCTTGTTTCAGCCTCCTCCACCTTCGGTGACTGATAATTAATCAGTGAAATTTAGGTATAAAGCTCTGATTTTCTCCAGGTCAGTCAGAGCATCCCCAGCTAGAGGAGCTCCTTGTTTCAGCCTCTTCCACCTTCAGTAATCAATAATTAATCAGTGAAATTTAGGTATAAAGCTCTGATTTCCTCCAGGTCAGTCAGAGCATCCCTGGCTGGAGGAGCCTTTGGCAGTGGTGAACTTGGATAAATCATCTTCCCTTCCAAAAAAAAAAAAAAAAAAAAAAAAACCCGAGAAAAAAAAACAAAAAAA
>VYXC01009305.1:113352-151616 GCA_013397175.1 Platysteira castanea
AGAAGAAAGACCCTAAAAACATCCCCTCCGTGTTCTAAAATCTTTTCCCTGGTTCTGGTGCTCTCACAGAGGGACTGACCTCTCCTAGAAAACCGTGGTGCTCCTGGCTTGGCATCACTGCAGGGCCAGAGACACAGGGTGGGAGCCTCTGGCTCAAAATTCCAGCAGAAAGGGAAAAGTTGCCCATTGGAAGGAGGGCTCCCATTACAGGAACCAAGACTTGCACTGGGTGAAATATTAGATTTAATTGTCAGACCAGTGGCCAGTCATGCTGGTGCTGCTGAAAGATTCTCTTCCAGCTCATGTGGAAAGGATGGTGTTCCCACCTCAGAAGCAATTTAGGATTTACCTGTCAAAGCCTTTCACTGCAGGTGATAAAGCCAAATAAATTCTGCAGGGGACTTCAAATGAAACCTCTAAAATGTCTTTAAAGTTACAGCTCTCCTGCATAAAAGACTAAGGGGCCTGTAGTAGTAAAATGTACTTTTTAATGGGCATAGAAAGTGGATCAGCTCTTTTCTTAAATACCATTACACAATATATCTTAAAGGAAAGAAGATCTTACACGTAAAAATAACAGATTAACAAGAGTGGCCCAGAACAACCAGTTTTACTAACATAAATATATGTAAATATAATGCTAATAGTGCTGGCCCGTGGGACATGCCCACAGCAACTACCATGCAACACAGCCATGACTGGGGCCCACAGCAGGTAAAATACAGCGAATGATGAGCATTAAAGTGCTGCAGCTCTTGTCCAGAGAAGCCTCCAGAGCTGAGGACACGCAGGATTCTGCAGGAAATGGGAAGCCCTGGCTAGAACAGAGGGATCTGTGTGCAGGAGCCTCCCCAGGCCCCCGCAGTAACACCTCCACTGTCCCTCTGCAGGTGCTCTGTGCCCTCCCAGCACAGCACACGTCCAGAAACCCCCAGCAGCAGAGCCCCACAGTGTTGCCCTGGTTTTTGCTAAAGCCTTCTGTTTTAATCTTGGAGTCGGAATTCTTTCTCACAGTTTCATGTAAATAATGGCCAATGTTTACTTAATGGTATTTTCTGTTTTTCATTCCTTTTGTGATAAGAGAACTTTGATGAGCATCTTTTTTCTCCAGTGGGATTGAGAAGGAAGTGACATGTCCTCCAATCCCTTGTGGAGTTGGGAATTGTATAAGAATGTGACATATGTAAATAAAGGGTCTTTCCCCTCCTTTCTGCTGAACCTGGCAGGTGTGAGAGCATCTTTATTGTGTTTTCCCAGACACACCAGTGTCTCCCGTTGTTCCCTCCGGCTCCCCCGGACCAGAGCAATGGCTGGGCTGTGGTCCCAAGGAGCTGGGGTGGATCTGCTGTCTGTGTGCAGCGAGGGGAGCTGGGGGAACCCCGCTGTCCTCCCAGGTGCTGAAAAGCCTTTCCTTTGCTCTGCTAGCCCTCAGCTCACCAGGAACCATCTCTGAGCACATCTCCCAGCACAGTTGGGTGGGATTTCAGCGGCCTGAGGTGCCCATTCTGAATTCAACCACCACCAGGACCACGGGGAGGCGAGCAGGGCTCAGAACCAGCTCCTCCACGGAGCTCTTGGAGATGACCACAATCAGCAGCAGGGCTGGGTTTTCCTGCTCGGCCCAGGGGCTCAGCAGGAGCTGGGGGAGGCTCTGGAGGAGCTCCACGTGCTCCTCAGGTGGGGCACAGGCGCCCGGCCGTGCCCGTGACCGGGGCTTCACCCCCGGCGCTCCAACAGAGCCGCGTTGTTCCCCGGCGTGGAGGGCGTCCAAACACCCAACCTCCAGCGAGGGCAGGAAGAGCGTTTGAAGCAAAGTCCTGCAGAAATAAATGTGAATTTACTTAACTTACCATGTCTCCTGCTTTTCCCCTCAGCCCCCCCTTTTCCTGCTCCTCAATACATCCCTCTCCTTCCCAAGTCACCCCTCACACTCGCCGCTGTGTCCCCTCTCCCTCTGGCCACCCACTGCCTGCTGCTGTATTTTCTTTCTCCAGTTTCTTTCCCCTCCCTCCACCTCGGCACAGACTTCTTTCCAGGTGAGAATATTTCACCTAGTGACTGCTCAAACACGCTGGAAAGAGGAGCTCTGGCTCTCACCATTTTTAGCCCCTCAGAACGCACTGGGGTAAAGCCACTCCTGCAAAAAAGGCACCCTCAGAACCAAACCTGCACGGAAATATTCGTTTCCTGTGTTCTTGCCTCTAAGTGGATCTGGGGTTTTATGGCTTTGTCAGCCACACGGATTTTTGTCCTGAGTTTCAGCACTTTGCATCAAGCCAGAGCTTTTGCCTGGCTGTGTTCACACCTTAATTGAGTTTTGCTTCACAGCAGGCTGTGGACCACAGGTTGAGCATTAGAAATACAAACCTTCAAAACCCCAAATTTTAAAACAATCTTTCAACAGTAATCTCGTGGGTTTAAGCCAATCTCATTATTTGGGGGCTGATTCCCTTTTTAAGGTTCCATCATGAAGTTGGGCTGTCCCCAGGAAGAGCAAAGCACAAGACCTTGAGAATCTCCTCTCAGGAGGAGCACAGGGAGAAAGGACACGAGGAGAAAGGAGGGAAATTGCATTTCCACACTTCAGAGTCCTGCCTGGAGCCCCCACACTCCCCCAGACACAGCCAGGGGCTGTGGGGACAGGTAAGAGCCACGCTGCTGCGTGGGACAATAAAAGTTTCCTTTTCTATTCCTCAGTTCTCTCATTTTAGGGATGTCTCCACTTCTCCACCCTCCACCCTGCCGTGACTGAACACAGACACCTCAGTAACAGCCTCCACAACAGCCTCACCCTCTCCCTCCTGCCATCTAAACGGGCTCAGAGGGAACATTTTCCAGAACAGAAACAGCAAGAGGACACATTCCCTGCTTGCCACCTGCCAGCACAATTCCCAGCCCTGAAGTTTGCTCTCTATGGCAGCAACAAAAGCACCTTTGCTACCCCCAAGGGCCTGGGAAGAGTTAAATCCTCTCTTGTTCAAGCTCCCGGGGCTGTTGGAGTGGTATGTCCAGAGTAATATCCAGGTTGCCATGAAGTATGTTACATTAATACTCTGTATTAAATTTTAATGTCGTGATTACAGCGGAGAAAAATTGTCCTTCAGATTAGGAAGGTATTAAAGAGTTTGGGGGGGAAAAAAATCTTTCTTTTGAAAGAAGCATTTATCAGGCAGCTCCCAGGACATTGGTTATTCCTCAGAGCACCTCAGTGGGATGTTCAGAACCAGGGGGAGCCTCTGCTTTAACAAAACTGGGAGATTCAGCAGCATCTCTTCATTTTAGTCCATCTACCATGGACTGCAAGGGTGTTCCCCAACCTAGAAAAGCACCTAATCCCAAGGGCCTGGTTCCTCCCAGTTTGAATTGTCACTAAAGCACACTGGGCCCATTGACTGGGGATTTTCTTTTCCTGACCCCATCCACTCAGAGACCAATGAAAAATCAAACTCAAGCCAGAGTTCAGCTGGATCCCAAAATCCCAGCTCCTTTTCCTCCACAGGGATTTTTCTGGTGTCCAGTTCTGCTCCAGACTCCCTGGAAGGCCTCATGTTTTCCAAAGGGAGGAAAATGCTCGTGCTGGGACAGCACTGGAACCATGGATCCCAGAGGCCCAGATCCTCCAGCAGCACAAGGAAACAAAGGAGGCAGTGTTTTCTGGGAATGAGATGGAAGAAAAATAATTTTGGCTGAGCCAGCACTTAGCAATGAAAACCCTTTTTGTCAGAAAATTCCCAGCTAAATCTACTGGTGGGAAAAAATATGAATATCTTGTCCCCTTGCTCTGAATCATCCTGACCCAAGACACAGCTGATCAGGGGGTATCACAGGGAAGTTCCTTCCCTTGGAATTCCTCGTGGCAGCAGCAGCAGAACAGCTTGGAAGGAAAAGCTCTTTTCAATGACAAACACCATTCCTGAGCAATATTTCAGGAGAAGAAGAGGAGCAGATTCCAGATTTCTTTTGAAATTACTTCTTGAGTTTTGTGTTACCAGCTCAAAGATGAAACTGGAATGAAACAGATTTTTCAGCCTCACAGGAGGATACGGGAGGCACCTGGACACTGAGTTTGGTTTCATGGAAATCTTTCACTACGTTTTCTTTATCCCATTTTCAAACAGAAGAGACTGAGCATTTCCCAAAGTGACAACTCCAAGCCCTGCTCTGGCTTTCTTATAGGCACAGGCATTGATAAAAGGCAGAAAATAATGTTCAGTGCTAATTGCCAAGAGTTGCCTTAACTTCTTGTTTCCCTCAGGTGCACCTCGAAGACACATCAAACACAGCCAGAGCCAGCACAGAGCCTGAATGAGTTCAGTGTCTCTGCACTTTCATTAGCAGAAAAGCCACAGTTCATTTCCTAAAGAAAAAAAAAAAAGGAAATTGAAGGGTTGGTTTTAATCTTGTCCCGGCCTGAGTGAATCCAAGAGCTGGAGCAAATGGGATCCCCGTAAATCTAACGGCAGCCCCGGTGAAACCTTATCCCAGGCCTTCTTTAGGAAGTACTTAGTGTAAGAAGTAGCAGAACTGGTTAGTGGAAACAGACCCTGTCCTCCCGCTGCAGCCGGGCCCTGCTGCTGTGACCCTGCCAGATGTGGCAGCAGGGCCGGGGAGGGCCCTGCCTGAATTAATCAGTTCCCATTTATTTAACCCCTCCCGCGCCCCTGCCCGGGGACTCCGCGGGGCCTGGAGGTTCCTGGGGCCTTTCGAGGCTGAGAAAGGCACGGGCAAACCTTTCCTGCCCGCTGGGAGAACAGAAATCCAAGCAGCCCCTGAGATTTTGGGGAATCCCAGGCGCCCTTGGAGCCTGGTCCAGTGGGGCTTCCAGGAGCCCAAGGCTGGTGCTTGGAGCTGAGGGAATTTGTGACAGCAGGGAAAGGAAATCCCGGGCTGTGCCTCCACCTGGGCAGGGTTTGCAGGGCCCTGTTGCAGTTTTAAACCCCAGGACCCCTCTTGGATGTGACTGCACACCCTGGAACTCGTCCTGACACAGACCCACCTCCTACTCTGCCCCTGGAGCACCTCAGTGGGATGTTCAGAACCAGGGGGAGCCTCTGCTTTAACAAAACTGGGAGATTCAGCAGCATCTCTTCATTTTAGTCCATCTACCATGGACTGCAAGGGTGTTCCCCAACCTAGAAAAGCACCTAATCCCAAGGGCCTGGTTCCTCCCAGTTTGAATTGTCACTAAAGCACACTGGGCCCATTGACTGGGGATTTTCTTTTCCTGACCCCATCCACTCTGCCCTGGAGCAGCTCTAACTCCACCTCCAAGCTGAGTTCCCAGCCTGGCTTCTCCCAGGCTCACACCCGGTGATTTTGGGGCTGGGGCAGCACAGTCCTGCCCTGCCCTGGGCCGTTCCCCACAGCCCCTGCTCACTCCCACCCGTGCCCGCTGCTCCCGGTGATCCCGGTGCCTGAACTGGCCAGGAATGTTTGGGATACAGGCAAACCCTGCTGCCATCCATGGGGGAGAGGGGAAATCACCCCCTGCAAGAGGGCTGAGCTCACACGGTGGTGGGTGGGAAACTGGGAAACAAAGGGATGTCCTGGAAGGGAGGAGGGGAAGGTGAAAGGAAAGCTTAGGAGGGAAAAATTCACTTTTTGGGGTGTAAGAGGAAGCTCTGGTATCTGCACTAATACCGAGCAGGAAAACTGCTGTGCTTCCTCTTCCCACCTGTGCCTGAGCAGCATTATTTCAATCTTCCTCATGTTGTGTTTTTTATTTAATTTTCCAGCGAACGCACTCTTTTATCATCCAGAACCGTGAAAGTAAATTAAGAAGAAATGGTTTTCTTTCAATTAGACTCACAGTTGCTTTGAGTAACTGCCTATAATTCTATTTAATGAAAAAATAAAATCATTATTCCAGCTCTCCCTGTGCCCTGACAAGCACACAGACGGGCCCCATTAGCAAGCACTGTAGATTTACTTAATTAGAAAAATATTTTGTTTTCTCCAATTTTTAAAAAAGGAGAGAGAGAGGGAAAAAAAAAAAAAAAAGAAGCAAAAAAGAAACCTCCAGGCACAATATTAATCTAACCTGTTACCTGGTGCTTAATAACTTATAAACCAAAGGCATCTATCAATCTATAATTTAGTTTTCCCTTTGATCTGCTCCAGCCCTTGGCTCCCAGTCTGGCAGCTGCTGCTGTCTTATCCTTCCTGCTTCGCTTCCAAGCACGAGGTCCCACGCCCTGCCTGGGCTTTAATGGGATTTTTGGACACGGGACTCTGAGGTTGGAGGGTAGAGAAGAGCAGAACTTACACCTTGAGCCCGAGGAAACAGCAGAACAACAGGAGGGAGCCAAGTGCCCGCCCTGGACCAACCGCCCGTGCTCTGTCCCCTTCCCTTGGGGTGATGCTCCCATCCCACTCTTGGCTGAGGGATGGGAGACTTTCAGGACATGATCTGCAGCTGTCAGTGACTGCCTGGGCTGGTTTCAACACTTTGAGAACAAATATTCTGCTCTGCAGTTGTTTTGGTGAGTGTTTCCACGGCAGAAGAGCCAAATATCAACGGGACGATGAAGTGACACGACCACGGCACGGGCCTGGCTGTGCCCAGGTCTGGTGCTCCCCATGCAAACGAGGACATTCCCCAGCAAAAAATAGACCAAACCCCACATTTCTGACAACAAATCCCATGGAACTTCTACTGCAGTGCTGGTAAAATCCAACAGAAAGTCCAGTGGGGATCCTTGAGCACGGCTGTGTGCTTGGCTCTGGTGCCAGGGTTCCCCTGGCGTTTTGGGGTTCCTGGGAACAATGCCCTCTAATTCTATCTGCATCTCCCTCTCCTTCCTGATGATTATTATTCCTCTGCAGCGGAATGAATGCCTCCAAGAAGGGGAAGTTTCAATTAGGACGCCGAAACCCTAAGCTGTAGTTTTATGGCTTTAAATTAACATATAGAGATTCGCTCCAGGTACCGTAACAAAGTCAACATCCAGCCACGCTCTCTGATTACAGAGCTGATAAAGAATTTATGGAACATAGCACAGGAAGCTCTCTCTTTGCTGGCTGCCATTCCAGGGGCAGTGCCCCTCGCTAGGAAATGATGGGGGCAGTGGCAGAGCAGATAAAACACACGGGGCTGCCCCTCAGCTGCTGTAAATCACCCACTTCTCCCCCTTCCCAAGCCATCCAGGGCTCTGGAGCTGGCTGGAGCACTCCACCCTTGTCTCATGCACCAATTCATTCCCCTTTCAGCATTCGCTGGCTTTGCTTTGCTAAAATTGCACATTAACCTCCAAGGACTGCAGTTTTTCACTGCACCCTTTACAGCCACTCTCAGCCTGCCTGAGCTGGGAACTTTCAGATTTTCACCCATCCTTACAAACTCCCTTGAATTAATAAGGGCCAGTGATGTGCCAGCAGGGAAATTCAAACGTCAAAAATCAAAATCTTCCTGTCTGTGACGAAAAAAAAAAGGAAGAAGCAAAGACATTTATGGCATTGGAGCCCCCAAAATTAACTCCTTCATTCCGGATAGAAAAGGCAGGATTTACAAGCAGCCTTTTGGGGCAAGCTCTGTGCGCTGAAGCCACAAGGCAGCGGCAGCTTCCTGCTCCTGTGTTAATCCCGCCAAACGAAAATAAATAATAATTTAAGGGAAAATAAATAATAATTTAAGGGACTATTCCCAAACGGGCCCGTCCCTGCCCCTTCCGGCGGTGCGCGGGCCCCCCCTGCTGGCGAGGCCCCGGCATGGCAGCGGTGGCACCGCGGGGCCCGGGGTGACAATCGAGGCTGTGCCACCCCCTCGGCCGAGTTTGGGTACAAACTCCTATTTCTGTACGCCTCGTAACCACGGGAATCCTCGTCTTGATGGGGAGAATCCCCGGGTTGCTGTGGAAGGGGGAATCCAGCCCTGATTTTGGGTCGAAGCGGCGGAGAAAGGAGTTTTGTGGGATCCCAGAGGAACACCAGGGATGCTCTGCAGCTGCATCCCAGGAACTCCCTGGTTCCAGCATTTAGGTCCCCTCCGCTGTCCTGAATCAGCGTCATCAATACCCAAACCCTCTCTTACAGATGTTTGTCCGAGCCATTCCCAAAATCCCTGGTGACAGATTCCACAACCTCCTCGGACGATGTGTTCCCATCTTCTGACAAAATTCCTGCTGCTTTCCATGAAATGATTGACTCCCGATCCTGTGAGAAGCTCTCCTGGCAGCCTAATGTGGAATAATTCCCTGAATGACATTTTACCCATGGGATAAGAGCAGCGTGAGCCTCATCTGGAGATTTTACCCATCCAGGATCTTGGAAAATTCTCCTAAATCCAAATCCACACAGGTCACTGCACCTGCCACCAGAGTGGGCAGCACCACCTACAAACCCCAGCTTGCACTTCTCCTTCTTATTTGGATTTGCCTTCCTTTAATTATTATGTCCCTTACACCCAATTTCAGCTCTCTGTTTAACTTCTGAGTGTTATTAAAAAAAACCTTGAAAAGGAAAAAAAAAATTTCTTCAAAATGCATGGGAGCTGGCTATGATTTATATTATAATATAAATAATATAATTATTATTTATAGTGTAGTTGGGGATGGAAGTATAACCACCTGCAAAAAAACCCACAAACAAAAAAAAAAGAAAAAACCCAACAAAATACAGTCAAATTATATCTAAATAATCAAACTGTATCTTAATTTTCCATTGAATGAACAGAAAATTTCTGCCAAAAAGGAAACAAAATGGGGAAGAAATAAAGCAAATTAGTTTTTTATTAGGAAATTCAGGATTTCTTAAGTAGATACCAATCAGGAAGGCTGAGAGAGCCTTGGGCAAGAGTGCCCAGAGCCTGAGTGTGCACAGGGGTGGGCAAGGGCACATCTGGGGGCCCCAAATTGCCCAAAACAAGCCCAAAACAAGCCCAGCACTGCAGCAGGACCAGCACAGGGAGAACTCCCCCGTCTGACTTCATTAATCCAACTCTTGCTCGTGTATCAAAGTGCAGCACGTTTTCTTGTAAAAATGATTAAGCTGCTAATTAAGCTGTTTATAACTTGTTTCCCTGGTTGCTAACGATAATTAACATGCAAATTAGCTGAGGGAAGAGAGGCACAGGGGTCCTCAGTTCATTACCAAGTTAATTACTGTTTGCATACTTAAACATAACAGTTATAAATGGTGGCATTTAATGTAATGGCCAAGATGATAATTATCCCAACGACATTTTGAAAAGTCATTTCACTCGGTGCTATTTTTCTGGGTGATTGATGTTGCCATGGCTGGTTGATAAACTCGCTGCAGATGACTTGGATGACTTGGAAACAGCAGAACCAAACGAGTTATCCCTTAACAGCATCCCCTTATCCCTGTTTGTTGGGAAAGCAGGGAAGGAACAAGGGGAAATGAGAGCAGAAAGCTTCAGTATTAGCAGAGGAGGGATGAAGTGGGCTGGCTAACAGTGGTTAGTTTGAGCTGGTGACATTTACAGCTTCCCTTTTTTGTCCCTCACCGTCTGTTGTTTCAAGTTTCAGCAGGGCTGGGAGTCCCTTCTGAGGCTCAGCCCGTGGAACTCATCACCATCCTCAGCCTCAGATGCTTGTATGTGCCTGTGAAAGCACAATAAAGGACACGCTCACACCCGCTAGGTTTAGCAGAAAGAAGGGAAAAGAGAGAGTTTATTTACATTTGACATGTTTTATAAGATTCTCAACTCCACAAGGGATTGGAGAGCATGCCACGTCCTCCTCAATCCCACTGGAGAAAAAAGATGCTCATCAAACTTTCTCTTATCACAAAAGGAATGAAAAACAGAAAAGACGGTTAAATAAACATCAGCTATTGTTTACATGAAACTGTGTGAAAATTCTCTGACTCCAAGGTTAAAACAGAAGGCTTAGCACAAAACAGGACAACACTTGTCTCCTAAATGAACATGGCAAACAACACATCACACCAGAGAAAAGCGATGGCTTTGTGGTGTGATCACTTGGCACTGGAAGAACAGAAGCAGAGGGCANAGGAAATTCAGGATTTCTTAAGTAGATACCAATCAGGAAGGCTGAGAGAGCCTTGGGCAAGAGTGCCCAGAGCCTGAGTGTGCACAGGGGTGGGCAAGGGCACATCTGGGGGCCCCAAATTGCCCAAAACAAGCCCAAAACAAGCCCAGCACTGCAGCAGGACCAGCACAGGGAGAACTCCCCCGTCTGACTTCATTAATCCAACTCTTGCTCGTGTATCAAAGTGCAGCACGTTTTCTTGTAAAAATGATTAAGCTGCTAATTAAGCTGTTTATAACTTGTTTCCCTGGTTGCTAACGATAATTAACATGCAAATTAGCTGAGGGAAGAGAGGCACAGGGGTCCTCAGTTCATTACCAAGTTAATTACTGTTTGCATACTTAAACATAACAGTTATAAATGGTGGCATTTAATGTAATGGCCAAGATGATAATTATCCCAACGACATTTTGAAAAGTCATTTCACTCCGTGCTATTTTTCTGGGTGATTGATGTTGCCATGGCTGGTTGATAAACTCGCTGCAGATGACTTGGATGACTTGGAAACAGCAGAACCAAACGAGTTATCCCTTAACAGCATCCCCTTATCCCTGTTTGTTGGGAAAGCAGGGAAGGAACGAGGGGAAATAAGAGCAGAAAGCTTCAATATTAGCAGAGGAGGGATGAAGTGGGCTGGCTAACAGTGGTTAGTTTGAGCTGGTGACATTTACAGCTTCCCTTTTTTATCCCTCACAGTCTGTTGTTTCAAGTTTCAGCAGGGCTGGGAGTCCCTTCTGAGGCTCAGCCCGTGGGACTCATCACCATCCTCAGCCTCAAATGCTTGTATGTGCCTGTGAAAGCACAATAAAGGACACGCTCACACCTGCTAGGTTTAGCAGAAAGAAGGGAAAAGAGAGAGATTATTTACATTTGACATGTTTTATAAGATTCTCAACTCCACAAGGGATTGGAGGACATGTCACATCCTCCTCAATCCCACTGGAGAAAAAGGATGCTCAACAAACTTTCTTTTATCACAAAAGGAATGAAAAACAGAAAAGACGGTTAAATAAACATCAGCTATTGTTTACATGAAACTGTGTGAAAATTCTCTGACTCCAAGGTTAAAACAGAAGGCTTAGCACAAAACAGGACAACACTTGTGTCCTAAACGAACATGGCAAACAACACATCACACCAGAGAAAAGTGATGGCTTTGTGGTGTGATCACTTGGCACTGGAAGAACAGAAGCAGAGGGCATGGCTATTTTTTTGGAATGCCACTTGCTTGGCGTATTGAGGAATTTGTTCAACCCAACCTGTTCCAGTGTCTCTCGCTGCACACAGAGGTGCTGAGCCAGATGGAAAACCAGCCTAATTATGGGGGTGGGAAGTCTGGGGTGTTGGAGGGTTTGGATATCCAGAGGCTGGTCTTGGTCCCCAGTCACACATGGCCCAACTGCTCCTGATTTCAGCAATTTCCATCTAGAAAATCTCACAAAGCCAGGCTGGGACATGCCAGGGGATTACTCAGAGCAGGAAAGGACAAGATCACAGGGACAAGATTACAATTTTGTAATACTCAGCCAGATCCCGACTGGCTGGGTCAGGTTATAAAATGACCAGGGTAAAACTTCTCTGGCCTGGGCTGCCTTCCACCCACACATTTGAGAGCTCTCCTAAACACCAGTGTAATGTCTGGACGTGGCTCTCAGAGCTCTGGTCTGGGTGACAAGGTGGTGATCAGTCACAGGGTGGATTTGATGATCCTGGAAGCCTTTTCCAACCTCAGAATTCTGTGATTTCAGCTGGAAATTTCTACCCTCGAGCCTTTGTGTCAGAGGATGCTGCACCAGAGGGGAAGGCAGGTGTGTGAGCATCCTCAGGGAACATCACGGGCAACCTCCTTCATTCACCCCACAGATTTTCATTCCAAGTCAGGCACACCCATCTGCCTGTGGAATAGGCAGATCCACATCCCTGCCTCACACGGATGAGCGGCAGGACTCCCAGCACAAGGAGAACTGACTAAATTCTGCAACTGCACAGCTGAACCCCAGAGTCACAGCCCAGCCAGCCACTGAGACAGCAAAGTCTGCGTGTGGTGCCCTCCGGGTGCTGTCTGCTGTCACTGCTTTAATCTCCAGAACACAAACAAAGGGATTATTCCTTTTTCTAATGGAACAACCACGCTTTTCTTGTAATCTCGCTCAAGTGCTTCTTAATCCTGCTCCTTGTCTAGGATCCCTGCAATCCTTTGCCTTGTCATTCTTATTGGGTGAGCACAGATGAAAATAGTCCAGTGCCTGGAGAGATCATCTTGGCTTTCTGTGCCCACACACCTTCCTGCACCCAGGCAGCTCCAGAAGGCTGTGATTATCTGGGGAGAAGAAAAGTTTGACCAAAGAGCTGTCTCACACATTCTGTAACAGGATTTTAAGTCCTGGAGAAAAGGAGGCTCTGAGGGGGACCTTCATCCTCCACAGATGTGGGATGTCAGACGTGTGGGATGTCAGACGTGTGGGTGTCAGGCTCTGCTCCCAGGGAACAGGGACAGGAGCAGAGGGAACGGCCTCAGGCTGGGCCAGGGGAGACTCAGGGTGGACAGCAGCAGGAATTTCCCCATGGAAAGGGTGGCCAGGCCTTGGCAGGGGCTGCCCAGGGAGGTTTGGAGTCCCCGTCCCTNCCCAGGGAGGTTTGGAGTGCCCATCCCTGGAGGTGTCCAAGGAAGGCCTGGAGGTGGCACTCAGAGCCTGGGCTGGGGACAAAGTGGGGAGCAGTCACAAGCTGGACTCTGATCCTGGAGGTCTCTTCCAACCTCAATGATTCTGTGATAAAAACAGCACATAAAAGACTGAGAACATCCTGAAAATGGATATTCCCTGTACCCTTTCCTCCCAGACCACGTCAGGAAGCAGATCTGTCCCCAGCAACCCTTAGAGGTCTCCATTTGACCCCTGCTCAGACCCAAAGGAGCAGCAGCAGCTGTGGGAACACGGGGACAGGGTGCCAGGGCTGCAAATTCCCTCCATGGGAGAAGGAGATCCTGCCTCAGGCTGACAACAGAGCTCACCCCAGCAGCCCAGCTCTCCCAACAGACTGAGGGCGTGGAATTAAAGATGCCCCGGGATGGAATTTCATCCTGTGGCTTCACACACCAGCAGCGCTCCTCGGCTGCAGTGGGGAGGGCACTCGGTCACCCAGCCTGGAACATTCAGGACAAAAGTCTTCATTCCCCAGCCTGAATGTTTACACCAGCCCAAAGAGAGCAGAATTCGGGGTCTGCTCTCCAGGCCGGGTACAGCTCAGAGTGAAAAACAGTCATCAAATAAATCAAAGACTTCTCCACTTCATTAATACCCCACTCCAGTACACTTCTTTCTGTCAAAGAAAGATCACCCTCCTCTTCTTTTAAGCCAAATTTGCAACCCCAAATTGCTGGTTTCTCAGCCCTAGCTACACGTGGCATTTAAAAGCCATAAGGGAAGGGACTTGCAGCATTGCAGGCCCTGAGAGCCTTTAAGGGAAATAAGTGCAAGATTCTCAGCCCTGTCTCTGAGAAGGGCTGTTGCAGGTGTGGTTGTCCACCTCCTGCTCTGCAAAGCAGGAAAAAACAAAGTTTGCAAACTTGGGCTGTGTTTGCTCCTTCCCCACCCACCTTCCTTTAAAAATTCATCAGTAATCGGAGACATCCCGAGGAGCTGTCCTAGCAGAGTTACTATTCAATGAGCGTGTAACAAACTTAATATTTAATGTTTAGATAAACATCTCCACACTTCCCCCCCCTCCCCCTGTGTTTTTATGATCCCTTTAGGAAAGGAGCTGGTTTTACCTACCCCACAGGACACACAGGAAATTGTCTGCGGGCTCGAGAAGAACTTTTAAGTCTTTAAGGGTCATTTTTGGTTCCACCTCTTACAACAACAGGTTTAAACACGGGGATCTACTCACACACTCAGGGATCTCTTTTTCCACTGAGCTCCTTAGATGTTGCTCCTCTTATTCCCTCAAGGTCCAAACTTAGGAACCTGAATTGATTTAAGTTTGATGCACAACGTAAAATTGGTTGTATTTTAATCACCTAAAGTGAACAAAATTTCATTTTACGTTGCTGCTGCCTCTCTGGCCAAGCACAGCATCCCCGAGTGCAGCAGGGAGCACACGGCATCCTTATCCAAACCGGACTTTTCCAGCTGGAAATGATGGATGGAGGACACTGCCATCCTCACGTTCTCTGTTCTACGGGGCAAAACGTGGCTGGGAGCAACTTCCAGCCCACTCAGTCATGCAGCAAAGGCAGATGATGGGTAATGATTTTTGCAGCCTGGCCCAGGCTCTGGTGGAGGCTCCAGTCCCAGTTTTATTCCCACAAGCTCTGCCTGAGCCTCCGAGGAGGGGCAGAGGCGTTTGATCAACCCAGCTCCCCTTAATGTGATTTCTATTTCAGAACGGCTTCTCTCGTGCCCTTGAGTCTCTCCTGGCAATATCACCTGTGGCCCCATGTGACAGCAATGCTAAATTATATCTTGATGGCTAATTAGGGTAATTAAAGTGAAAGTAATCAAATCAACGTAATGGGCAAACTCTTAATAAAATGTCAAAAAATCTCCATCCATCATAGAGGGTTTTTTTTACTCTTTTGAATGTCAAAGAACGTGGAGAAAGAAAGAGTTGGACTTCAGAGTGGCCCTGGCTTAAAGGGACATCATCAGGCTAAACATTCCTAAAAACAGAAAGATCTACTGCTAAAAACACTTTCATTGTTAAAAAAATAAGGGTTATGATTTAAAAGTAAGGGTTATGATTTAAAAGATAAGGGTCATTATTCAAAAATCAAAGTTATTCTTTAGAAAGAGTTGTTATTCAAAAATAAGGATTACTATTAAAAATAAGGTTTATAATTAAGAAACGAGGTTTGTTAATAAAAAATAAGGTTAAAAGTGTAGGCTGCACCACAGAGGTTGCTGGTTTGTGTGAGTAATTCCCTGTATCTTGTCCTGCTGATGGTCATGACCTGGGTTAGTTTCCTGAAGGTGATGGGGATCCCTTCTCTAAGGTGATCGGGATCCTTTCCCCAAAGTCATGGGGATCTTTTCCTCAAGGTGAGGGGGTTCCTTTCTCCAAGGTAATGGGGATCCTTTCCCCAAAGTGATGGGGATCCTCTCCCCAAGGTGAGGAGAAACCTTTCCCCAGGGTGAGGGGATCCTTTTCCCAAAGTGATGGGGATCATTTCCCCAGGGTGAGGGGATCCTTTCCTCCAGGTGAGGGGGATCCTTTCCCCAAGGTGAGGGATCATTTCTCTCAGATGAGGGGGATCCTTTCCCCGAGGGGATGGGGATCCTTTCCCCGAGGTGATGGGGATCCTTTCCCCGAGGTGAGGGATCACTTCTCTCGGATGAGGGGGATCCTTTCCCCGAGGTGAGGGGGATCCCTTCCCTGGCCATGCCCTGCGCATCCCGCCCGGTCCCTCGGGATAAAGAGGGAGAAGCGCAGGCACGGTCCCCGTGCCCGTCCCCGCCCCGCAGGACACCCGGACCGGGCAGTGTTTGCGGTCTCCAGGCAACAGAGCGCCCGCTCCTGCCCTCCCTCCATCCCTCCCTCCCTCCTTTCCTGCTTCCATCCCTCCCTCCGTCCCTCCCGGCCGCCGCACCCCGGGCTCGCCCCTCTCAGGTGTCCGCGCTCCCCCCTCACCTGCGGGGCCGGGCCCAGGTGTGCGGNCTTTCCCCAAGGTGAGGGATCATTTCTCTCGGATGAGGGGGATCCTTTCCCCGAGGGGATGGGGATCCTTTCCCCGAGGTGATGGGGATCCTTTCCCCGAGGTGAGGGATCACTTCTCTCGGATGAGGGGGATCCTTTCCCCGAGGTGAGGGGGATCCCTTCCCTGGCCATGCCCTGCGCATCCCGCCCGGTCCCTCGGGATAAAGAGGGAGAAGCGCAGGCACGGTCCCCGTGCCCGTCCCCGCCCCGCAGGACACCCGGACCGGGCAGTGTTTGCGGTCTCCAGGCAACAGAGCGCCCGCTCCTGCCCTCCCTCCATCCCTCCCTCCTTCCTTTCCTGCTTCCATCCCTCCCTCCGTCCCTCCCGGCCGCCGCAGCCCCGGGCTCGCCCCTCTCAGGTGTCCGCGCTCCCCGCTCACCTGCGGGGCCGGGCCCAGGTGTGCGGGATGAGGGGCAGGAGCCTCGTCCTCCCCGCTGGCTGCCAAAGAGCGGATTTTCTCCACCTTTCTCCGGGCCAAGGGAAAAGGTAAGGGGCGGGCGAGGCATCAAGGTGTGGCTCCGTCTCCTCTGTGTCCCCCACCAGCGGCGACACTGGTGATTAAAGGTTTATCAGATGGGTGTCCCAGCCTCATTCCATGGGCGGGGAACGCTGACCTGGGGGTGTGGGTGCTCCCAACCTGCCTGGGGACCGAGAACCTCGGTGATGTTTCTCCTCATGGCTTTACTCCCCAAGGAACCTGGCAGTGACCAAACCTTGGCTTTTCACAGCACTCAGGCTTGCTGACATCTGGCGTTTGTAAAGCTGTCCCCCCCAAGCAGAAAACCGTGTGTTCCAGAGCCCCTCATTGCTGATTTTCTGTCAAACCTGTGCTCCACAGCCTCTCGCTGCTGATTTTATATTAAAACTCAGCTCCACAGCCCCTCACTGCTGATTTGCTCCTAAAACTCTGCTCCACAGCCCCTCATTGCTGATTTTATATTAAAACTCAGCTCCACAGCCCCTCACTGCTGATTTTCTCTCAAACCTGTGTTCCACAGGCCCCCACTGCTGATTTTCTGCTAAAACTCAGCTCCACAGCCCCTCACTGCCGATTTTCTGCTAAAACTCTGCTCCACAGCCGCTCATTTCTGTTTTACAGGCCCCGGGCACGTCCCACCCGTGATGCCACTTGGTGAAGGCCCAAGCACAGAAGATGTCCCCAGAGGACCTGGCCGCCCTGCTCTGCGGGGAAGGGGACGAGCAGCTCTCCCGGCAGGAATTTCCAGCAGCCACCGCTTTCTACCTGGCTGCCTTCAGCTGCTGTGCCCCCACAGCAGTGCGGAGAGTGCAGGCCTTGGGCCACGGGCTCTGGGAGCCAGTGGTGGCCACGCTGGAGGCCTGGTGCAGAGGCACGGCTCAGATCCCCAAGATCCAGAGCAGGAACCTGGCCGTGGTGTCCCTCAGCGTGGGAATAGCTGCGATTTTCCTCTCCTCCCTGATTCCCAACAGTGTGGTGGCCTCGGTGTACGAGCTGGAGGCCCTGCTCCGGCGAGGCTGCTCGGAGGAGGTGGTGAGCAAATGCAACCTCCTGCTCGAGGCTAATCCGAAGGATTCCATGGAGCTGCTGCTGCTGAGGGCGCTCGCCCGGGTGCTCTCGGGGACGCAGGTGGGGAAGGGAGTCGTGGATTATGTCCAGGCCTTTGTGCTGCACCAAGCTGAGGCGGCGGCCTACGTGTGCAGCAGGCAAAGGGAGCACCTGCCCCAGGTCATCCAGGCCTTCTCTGATCACCTCTCCACGTGCCAGGAGGAAAGCCCAGGCTGCAGGTCCTTGCAGCAGTGGCTGGGGGACTGCTACAGCTTCCTGGCTGCCGTGGCACCGGGGCACACCTGGGTGTGCAGGGCACGGGCAGCCCACCTCCTAAAAACGGGCAAATTTCAGGAGTGTGTGGCCGTTTGCACCAAGGCCCTCGAGGGTTTCTCAGCTGGGAATCTCAGAGGTGAGGACGTTCTGGCTCTGCTCCTGGAACGAGCCGCTGGGTATTTCCACCTGGGCGGAGGGGCACAGGAAATGATGCAGGATTTAGCAGCAGCCTTCGCAGCAGACCCTGCCCTGGCAATGAAGTGCTTTGAAGAGCTTTTCTCACCCCGTGATGCTGAGAAGGTCGAGGAGCAGGCCAGAGCTGCCCTGGAGGGGAGGTTTGCAGCGTACAGGGAGGCTGTGCGTGCCCGGGCTGAGCTCAGGGAAAATCGTGGCACTGAGCTGCTCCCTCCTGTCATCCAGACAATCCAGCTGCTCCTGCACATCTGCCCAGGGTCCAGCCGGGAGCTCAGTGTCCGGCTGGCAGACTGTCACCTCCTGCAGGGCCAGCCCGGGGCCGCCCTGGACATCTGCAAGCGGCTGCTGGCAGCAGAGCAGAACACTTACCACAACACCCTGCTGGCACTGCGAGGCTTCTGCTCCCTCCACGCCCAGGACCACCACGGAGCCCTGCAGGACTTCCAGAGGGTCATCGAGCACGATTCCCCACATCCCAACAGCTGCATCAAAGCCCTGTGTGGGCGTGGGCTGATCCGGATTTCTGGTGGCAGCAATTACTTGACAGCCCTGGATTACATCACAGCCTGCCAGTTAAAGCTGGAAGAAACCATCTTCACCATCAAGTCCTACGTGCCATGGAACCAGAGGGGATTGCTGCTGAAGGTCCTCCAGGAGGAAGGACAGATGATGCTCCAGAAGAAGAGGTACCCAGGAGGCAGCTCAGTTTCCTTTCAAAAAAAGCAAACAGGGCTGTGCACGTTCCTAACCCTGAGGGTGCTTTGTTTTGTTGGCTTTTTCCCCCTCCAGAGATGCCCCTGGGGTGTTCCAGCTGGCTTCTCTCTTGGTGGAGCTGGACAGCTCTGACGAGGCATCCCGGATCCTGTGTGCTGATGCCCTGTACCAGATGGGCCGTGGGGAGGAAGCCCACAGGCTGCTGGCACTGGCCCTCTCCAGAAACCCCCAGAGAGCTCCTGTGCTGGCCAGGCTGGCCCTGCTGCAGCTCAAGAGAGGCTTTGTGTACGATGGCAACCAGGTAAGGAGCACCTGGAAAGCCTCGGGGTCATTCCCTCCTGCTTTTCCCAGACTGCAGTGAAATTACAGATTAACCCCCCTGCTCAGTGGTTTGGGTGCATTTCCCCTTTTTAACTAAACTCTGCTGTTAGGAGCTGCCTGAATAGCAACAGGGAGAGCTGGGTCACAGGGAAACTCGGAGCCCACGTGCAGAACCTCTAGCAGAACTCTGAAGGTGTAAATACAGGGCTGGTAACACCATAAAATCATAGAATCACAGGAATTTGTGTCCAAAAGGCCACGCAAGGACTCCCAGCTATATGCAGCTCATTCCTCAGGTGCTATTTAATGGCATTTCTCAGCACTTTAACCAGGCAGAGCATCCTGTCCCGGAGGACAACATTATGGGATTGGGAATGTTCCCTTAGAGAAAAGAAGGCACAAGTGCCACCTCTCTGATTTTCCTAACGAAGCACTGGAGAGGAAAGACACAAACCCTGAAGCTCCAATATCAGTCTGCAGTCTTCTTTCTCCAAAGCTGATAAATTGTGCTTGAAACCCTGAAAGCCATTCCAGCAGGTTGGTTCTCCTGCCCAGGGTCACAAAGCTGAATTCCCAGGCTCTGCCATCAGAGGGAACTGTTGTATTTTTTTTAAAAGGCCACATAAATTCTGCTAACCCATAAAGAGAAAGGTTTTACTGTCAGCACTTCGCTACTCCCTATGAAAAATAAAAGTTTGCTGTAATTTGCTGCCTTTGGGAAGGCTCTTAATGGAGGGGGTGGCTTTGTTAGAGTGCTGCCCTTGGAAGCTGGATTTCCATCTGCAGCTTCTGCTGCAAGTTCTACATGGAACATCTGAAAATTTCTCTTCAAAATGTTTTTATCCCTCCTGCCTGTCAGATGCCAATCACTTTGATCCATTAATAAAATAGAGAAAGTAATGAGTTCGGGGGATGTGTCTGGTACATCGGGATATATTTGTTCTTGTCTGGGCTTCTCTGCCTCAGATTTGATTATCCAGTACCTGCTAAGCACTGTAAAAAAGCATCTTTTGATTCATTTTTATTGGAAATGCAGTTTAAAAAGTGCTTGTGGAGGCAAAGATACCAAAGGTCAGGCAGGATTCCTTTCCAGGAGGACAGTAGTTTGTGGGTTTGAAATCCATGCTTTTCCCAGATTCCCAACAGCAATACCAAAAATAAGGCACAGCACTTCCCTGATTTTCCATTAATTCCCTAGTTTTGATTTTACAGTGAAAAGGGTCACTGGAATCCTTGTGTTCCACAGGAACATTCTCTTTTTTGGGCAATCTCCCTGTATTTACAGAAACACCCCACTGCCAGTGCAGAGCAGATGCTGCCCTAACCAGGCAGCACCAGGCACAGAATTATTTCCACAGCTGCAGTGGTGGTGAGGAAAGATAAGAATTCCTGTTTTCTCCAACCCGCATTCACACCAGGGCCGCCAGGAGATAAATCAGGGGGATTTGTGGTCCTTGGCTGACTGGAGCCCCAGGGAGGGGTGGGGAGCCTGGGGAAGGGCACAATGGTCACACACACAACCTCACACCTCCTCATGCTGCTCTCTCTCCTCTGCCTTTTCCTCTCCCATCCTTCAGCTGCTAAAGAGAGTGATCAGAACTGGAGACTCCTCCTGCCTCCTGCCAATCCTGGACATTTTCCAGGACGAGGACCGAAAGCTGCTGCAGAGCCACTGCCGCTGGCGAGCCCTGGCCATCCTGAAGGGCAGACAGGAGGGTGCTGCCATCAAAGAGGCCATTGCCCACCTGTCCTTTGCCATCCTTGCTGCAGGTAGGACACCAGGATGCCAGTGGGGATTTGCTCCTAAGGGAAATTACGTCAGTGGGTGGGATGGGATGCCCAGATCTCCTCTGTCACCTCCCCGGTGAGGACTGACACAGCAGGATCATCACAGGGCCATGAACAGTTGTGATTAAACAATAACTAAATTTATTGTTAATTCCTTGAAATGGGTTCAGCTCGGTTCTACAGGGACACCAGCCCCTTTTCTTCACCCAGTTTTTGTAGCTCCAGTGCAGAGGAGTGAATGCAGCCCCTCACACATTTCACCACCCCAGTTTTCCCTAAGGAGAGGCACCAGGCTGGCATGGAAATGCTTCTGGCGTGTTCCAAGTGAAACCATGTTTGTATGGAAATCTGCCTTTCACTCTGAGCAAATGTTATGACAGCAGCACTAAGAAGAAGAGAGACTGGCTGGTGGAAATGGAATGAAAACCCTGGTAATTGCTTGGAGATGGTTCCATTTCACAGCCCGTGCATTCCAGCTTATCAGCTCCCCACCTGCTAGAGCAGATGCTTGTTAAGAAATAGATATTGTCTTTAGAGGAGCCAACTGGTAGAGCTCCAGAGTGATAATAACCTTTGGTGCAGGAGTTTTGGAGCAAATCGGGAGGGAGAAAAAGCCTCATTACTGCAGAGGAATTGCTTGGAGCCTGTCTGCTGGCTGATCCCTGCAGGCAGCTGCATTTGCTGACCTCCCTATGAAAACATATTTCCAGTGGCACTGATGATTTATCATCCAATATTGGATGCCACAGTTATTGATTGCAACCCTGGGCATGTTGAGATCCTTATCGAAATTGCCTTGGAAGGAAGGGATGTGTGGATGGCAGGGAGGGAAATGCTCTGCAGGCAGGGAGTGGAGGGAGCAGGGTTTCACTGACAACTCCATGTGTTTATTTGGGCAGCACTTGCGTGAAAGCAGAGGAAAAAAAGCAGCTCAGTATCACAAATCCCAGCGCATATTAATTCTGGCAGGGAATTAGTCAGTCCCATCTGGATAACTCGTTTATCCAAAACAATGAGTCCCTTCCCTGCCCGTGGCAGGGGGTTGTGGACTCTTTAAGGTCCCTTCCAACCCAAACTACTCTGTGATTCTGACTCCATTTTAGTAAAACAGCCAAGTGGCTTCGTGCCTCCTCTCTCACACAGTCACAGATCTCCCTCTTAGAGCTTTCTCCTCTCGTTTGTGCTGCTCCCACTCCAACCTGACACAGATGCTTTTTTCCTTTCAACTCACCACTGGTAACGTGTGGTAGGAATTCCACTTGCAACCAAAATACAGGAAACTTCCACTTAAGCAGACTCTCATTGTACTTCACCCTGAGGTATCCTCAGGCCAAGTGGAGTTTTTTCTTCGTTTTCTGTGGGTATCCTTGCAGTAACCATGGCTGCATCCCTATCCTCCAGGTGGGTATGCAGAGGATTGCCTCCTCACCAGGGCCCGATGCTATGGGCGCCTTGGGCAGATGAAAACTGCTATTTTTGACTTTAATGCTGTCCTGAAGGAAGACCCCAGGAATGTGCAAGCTCTGAGCGGCCGAGGGTTCGTTCACCTCGCTCTGAGGCAGCAGAAGGTACTGTCCTTGTGGGGCTTTGCTGGTATTGAACAGTATAAATGTACAGATTACAGAATTTGTCATGGAATCACTGGAATCTGGAGTTTCTCACAGAATTTGGGCAGTGAAAGGCTCTGGGTTTGGCTGGGTGTATCTGACGTTACTGATTTCTCTCCCAAGCCTAGAGAGAGGAAGACTAAACCTTGCTCATGATTTTCAGTGATAACCCAAGGAGTTAAAAACACTTTGCAAACCCTCATTCAAACCTGCCTTTACGATCTCCTACCAGCTCTGCAAACAGAAGAGAAGCAGCACAAGGACAGGGAAGAGCAAAGCTTTTCCATGGATCAGCAGAGAACAGAAAGCAGCTGAGAAGAACGGATGATCAATACTCAATTATCACTCCCATTCCTTTCCTTGGTGTTGTTTTTCCACAGGAGGCAGTGCAAGATCTGATCTCAGCACTGAAGGTGGAGGCAGGAGCAGTGATCCCAGCACTCCTGTCCTTGAAGCCTGAAGCCCAAGGCTTGGTCACTGGGTGGCTCCTCCAGCACGGCAGGGCCGCTCTCACCGAGCTCGTGGCCACCAAAGACCTCCCAGGAGGAGAAACCCTCGGGGACCTTCTCACGATGGCAAAAGCACTGACCAAAATATGCAAGGCTGCACAGCATCACATCTTCTACACGGATGTTTTGATGGCAAATGGTGAGTTCCTGTCCTTCAGCACAGCTGGTCAGGCCTGGTGAATGAGGCCTCATCTTCCTGGTGAAATGAAACTGAAGATTTCAGTTCAGTGACAGTAAATGCTTCCATCCCTCTTGCTCCTTTGTGCAACTTTTAGGATTTTTAATACGTTCACATTTTTATAAAATGAAAGGCTTTGGGGCTGGTTTTCTTCACTAAAACTGTCTGACACAGCAATGTCACTGTCCACGTGTCAGTGGATAGAAGTGAATGTTAAATGGTGAGTGTATTGCTGGATGGTGCTGGATGGTGCTGGATAGTGCTGGATGGTGCTTCTAAAAAGAAGCTTGAAAACATTTTGGGAAAGGGTGGGACATAATTAACACCTTCAGACATGGACTAGCTGCCCGAACCCCGCCTTGCTGAGTTTTCTCGGTGCCTTTCTCCCCATGGGATGGGTCATGGAGCTCGTGCTGCTGTTCCCCAACAGGAAGGCACCAAGAGGCCCTCAAGCACCTGCAGGAAGCCTTTGGCCCCTGTCCTGCAGAGGACTTTGCCAGGGCTCGCCTGGCGGTGCTGCAGCTGCAGAGCAGGAGCGTGGCAGAGGCTGCGGCCCCGCTCAGCGCCCTGGCCAGGAGAGATGAGAAGGACCTGGCCTTCCTCCTGAACTTCGTAGACACCAAGCAACAGCAGCATCTCGCTCAGGTACAACCCTTTTTTTATTTGATCCCACACCCGTGGATTCAGTGGGGAAAGAATTGGGAAGCAAAACGGGGCTTGCAGGGATTTCTCCCTGCCTTGAGGAGGGTGTGGGCAGAGGTTTGTCAGCTGGACAGGGCACAAAGGGGCTTCTCCTCCAGCCAGGTCAGGGAGCTGGAGCCAAACTTCTTCCACTGCAGTGACCTTGATCAGTCTCTAATAGTCCTGAGCAGTGGAATTCCTTGTTGGTCTCCCTGGCACGAGAGCTGGCGATGCCCACACTGAAATTCAGGGGATGCGAGGGGCAGGATGCAGGGATTTAACGAGATCACTGCTAATTGTTGTACTCCAGGGGATACATGGAGCTCATGGATGGATCCTGGCAAAGGGGGATTCATGTTTTGTTCATTTTCTGGGTGAAATGAAACTGAATATTTCAATTCAATGACATTAAATGCTTCCATCCTTCTTGCCTTTTTGTGCAACATTTAGGATTTCTAATATGTTCATTTTTTATAAAATGAAAGACTTTGAGGCCAGTTTTCTTAGCTACAACTGGCACAACAATGTCACATTGCTCTGGTCTCCCACAGATATTTATTATTCAGCATTTTTTCAAGTTTCTCCCCCAAAGTACACCCAGAAAGTATCTCCAATAATAAGACAGAACAAGGTCAGATTGATGGCGAAGAGTTTTAACACTCAGCCAAGCATCTGCAATTCTGATTACCCAGAAGCTCTGTGTTCTCAGAATCAGTTTGCTTCCTTTTATTCAATTTGTTGCTGGTGTGCACCCTGGTGAGAAGCTATATTGTTATGCTCTCTCCCAGGTTATAAAACACACAACATGCTGATATCCTTAATTCAGCAAGAGGAGCCCTTGGAATGTATTTTAACAGAACAGCAGGAGGATATAAGTAAACAAGTATTAATTTACCAGTCCCCAGACATGCCCCATCACAGAGAAAAGAGCCCCTCTCTTCTAAATAATGTAAAAAGTTCAGTCTTAGGGGGAAGAGTTGGAAGATTTCAGAGGCAATTTGCAATCTTCCACTTGAGAAAGTTGATAAAGGAACAATTGAGGCTGTGACTCGGGAGGCCCTGAGGAGGTGTCTGTAAATGAAGACACATTTTACAGCTGAATTTCCCCTGCTGCCACATCCCTCCTTCTGGGGGGAAGCCTCACAGCTCAGTTCATCCGTGCTGCTTCCCGAGGCGACACAGGAGGGATGTTCTTTGCTGTCAATAAGAAAAGAAAAATAAGAAGAAAAAAACAAGCTAACTTTTGTATCGCTTGAACTGCGCTGATGTGTGAGAGCCCACTGGTGCCACAGGTGAGGGAAACCTTTAAAATGGGACAGGAGCTTATTTCTGTTGCTTTTTGGCAGCTGTGCCTGAAATAAAACCCCTCACTGTGGCTTATTTATCATGAGAGATTCCTCTGCTTGAGACGAGGGGTGTGACCAGGCTGATTTCAAAACTGGAGCCCAGCACCACTGCTGGAAGTTTAAAAAGAAAACACTGCTCTCTTTCATCTTGTGCTTTTGTTCAACCAATAAATGTTTGAACGCGAGCACCTGGGGGGTTTTGGATGTATTTTGTGGCCAGGGGATGAGTGAGTGCTCTCTGGGGTGGGGAAGGAATTGGTTCACCCACCTGCCCAGAGTCTCAAAGGATTTCCCAGCAGCTCTTCCTTTGGCCTGAGGGTTTCTGCAGTTTGTGAAAGGAAGATCTCAGCAAAAGCAAAGTTAGAAAAGCTTACAGACAGAATTAGTGCTAAAATTCCCAGTGATGCCCAAACTCTGTCATGGTTCCTGCCCTGGAAGAGGGAGTTCACTCTGTTACCTCCATTCCCCAGGTAGGAAAAGGAGAGTTCAGAGTTTACACCCAGCACTCCAGCACAAAAGCATTTCTGCCACATTGTTTTTGGAGTACTTGGAATTACAGGCATTTAAAAAACGTGTCATCATTATCCTGGAGCCAGGTTTGAAGAGCTAAAAATAGTTCTCCATAAGCTGAATAGGAAAGGGTGGAGGAAGGAGAGAGCTCCTTGATGTACTCTTTTTTTTTTTCATGGAAAACAAAGCAATAAAATTCTCCCATTATTTATAGTCGAAGGGGTCCCACGCTGAGAAATTTGTAAACAACTGGGAGAGCCCCATGGGAATAGAAATCTGAAAGATTTATTAAGCTGCAAAAGGTCAGAGGAAGGGAGTTTGCTTGCTGCTAGTGCAGCTTCAACCCTTGGGTTTCCTAAGTCAGGGGGTAAATGCACGACTGATTCCCAACCCCTGAGGAAAGGTCCTGAGGGCTGCAGCTTCTGTGGATATCCAGATTCCTACAAAAAGGGTCTCCAAACCTGCCTGGTCTGTGCCAGAATCAGGTGAAGTTGTTGTTCCACATGCCCTTCATGGCACGTGCAGGTGGAGAAGGAAAGGCTTGCTCCAAACTCCTCTGAAAACACCCAACCCTCTCCCAAAGCTCGGAGTCCATCAGTCCATCTGCTGGGATTTACTGCTCAGGGACTAACCCCTGGCCGTAGTTCCAGGAAACTCCTCACTCTTTTCCTTTCTGAGGAGTTGAACCATGGTTAAATCATGAGATTTGTCCCTAGGGACTGGAACCAAAGATGCCACAAAAATGTATGTTCAGTCCTTTACCACTCCGTGAGGTGAACGGGTGGAAGAAAGGGACACACAGACCTAATCCAGGAACCCAGGGATCCACCCATGGCCCTTTCCAGGTGGCACCTGAATTATTTCAGTCTGGAAGCCAAAACCAAACCTTTAGTGACAAGCTGGACTCGAGTTCCCCCGGGATGGGCTCCACAGATTTTCCTGCCCTTCCAGGTCACCTGCCACGAGGCTGATGACAAAAAAGCTTCTCCAAGGCCACGTGCAGGGAGCAGCTGAACTCAGCTGTGCCATGTCCTCCTAAACCTTTCCACAAGCCTGGTTTTCATCTTTATCTTTGTTAGGAGATGAGTTCCAAGTTGCTGATTAATCCTTCTCTGTTGCACCCCAAAAATGTCCCAGCTCAGGTGCCTCAAGTCAGGCAGAGCCAAAAGAGAATCCAGAATCCAGCTGCCCACCCTTACTCCATCAGTAAGGATGAAAGGGAATCCTATTTTTTCGGATGGGATTTTTCCTCCAAGTGTGGCAGGAAAGGCAGAATCTCACGCCTTGATCTGGGGACTCTCAGGGAAATGAGAAGGAGTGAAAGCAGTGGCTCAGTGAATAAATCAACGTTGTCTGTGGTGCAATAACCCCGAATGCCCCAGGTTAGAGCACTGAAACCTCCAGCACCAGATTCGTCATTCAGCACAACAACAATTGTGTTTTCTTCTGCCTCTGAGACAACAACTGCACCTTAGAGGCTGAAAATGACAATTTAACGACACAAACACAAGGTATTTTGAGGAACTGCTCTGTGTTCCTTGGAACAATGTGATCCAGAACTTTGGAATTTCTGGGGAAAAAAATCCACCTTCTCTTGCCAGGATGCTCCTCACACAGCTGCAGTTCCACCTTGATCCCTGTTAAATTCCTGCCACTCAGGGGACACTTGCATTGAGTGGTTGCCTTAAAAACATTTCAAAGGACAAAGTAATTGTGCTGCTGTTTAAATGCACACAAGACATCTGGGATGGGTTTGGACAGGCTGCCTGAAAAGTTAAGGCCAGAATTGTTAGAGCCAGGGCTTGACACTATTTGGGGAGAGGTCCTACTGCTATTTCTGAGAGACTCTTTAATAAATATGACTTTGTCAAGCAAATAGAAATATTTATGTGTATTATATGCATTGTAACAGAATAGCTGGGGCACAATTCCTCATAAACCATGAGGATTTATGAGGAATTATTTCATGCCACTGCTTTCAGATGGGCTGCTGCGACTTGCCCTGCAGCATTGATCCCTTTCCTGCAGAACCTGTTTTCCTCAGTGCTGGCAGACAGCAATCAATCCCAAACTCGGGCAGCCAGAATAAAAGGGGCACACAAAGAGACTGGAGGAGCTGAGCTGGCTGCCCAGCGTGGCTGCTGAGACAGGGGCTGGGCTAACTGGATTTCTGCACCCAGTTCAGGAGCCACCCCGTGAAATGAGGAGGATGCAAACATTTATCCTGTGCTTGCAGCCTCAGCTTGTTTGGCTCAGCCTTTTGTAAGCCCTGAGCTGCTGATGGCAGCCTTGTTTGTACCTTGAATATTCACGGGGCTGCAGCACGCTGAAAGCTTTATTCATTTCCAGTAAAGGGGAATAATGAGAAATCCATTTGAGGCAAATAGTTCTAATGGAGCTTGCTTTATTGACCTCCACGAACCTAAAAATTATGTGGCTCTTTCTGCCTTCTCGATTTTCTTGTTGTTTTTCTCTTCAGATGAGGGCAGGGAGTTCAAATTGCACTCGAGATTAACAATTAGCAAAGCCACCAGTTCGCCTTTTTTTTCCTACAGCTTGGGTAAGCTCCAGTAGAGACAAAAACGCTCATTTTTCAACATTGGTATTTGTGGGGCAGCACCTGGGCAGGTTGGTCCAGGAAGCTTTTAGTTCATCATTCCTGAGGAATGTAAACAAATTCAGAAGAAATTCTGGCAGACAAAAAAAGGAGAGGAGTTCAGAAGCCCCTGAGATAACAGCGAGTGCCCAGTGATCCAGGAGTTTTATATCTTATCTGTATGCATAAATTCACCAATTATTAGTTCTCCAGCTAGATGCAATTTCAACATTTGACAAAATAACTGCGATTTCTTAGTGCCTGTGTCTGTGACCAGCCCAGACCAGATATTCCCCTCTTTTTTCCCATTATTAGCTAACACAGATTAACTCTGTCCCCACAGGCAGCAGCCCAGGAAGGGAAGGAGCTGATGAAAAGCCATCACTACGAGAAGGCTCTGGGCTACCTCAGCCTGGCCGTGCTGGCCAGCAGAGACAGCCCCCGGCCCCTGCGCCGCAGGGCCGCCTGCCTGGTGCACCTCAACAACCACGAGGGAGCCCTGAGAGACATGGAAAAAGTCATCCAGGGGCACGGCTGTAGCAGCCCAAAAACACGGGCTGGGGACCACTGCTGCCTGGGCTTCCTGCTGCTGGCGCTGGCTGAGGAGGAGGCAGCAGTGCAGCACTACGTGGAGGCCCTGCAGCTGGACCAGCCCGTGGCCCTGGGCACCATCACCAGCTGCCCTGGCAGGGAAACTTTAACTAAAACATTCCACAGAGTAGCACAAAATAACTTTGAAAAGCAGCGTTACGAAGAGGCCTGGAAAATCACAGACTATGGGCTCAAAATTGGTAAAAGTACTGAGCTGCAGAGGCTGAAAGCAAGACTCAAAAGAGAGGCATCGAGCTGTAGCATACACTGATTTCTCTGTTTGGGGATTTTCCGCTGTCCGGTTGCTTTCTGGTTCGTTTGGGAGGCTGCAAGAAGGAGGGAAAGATGAGAAAGATAAGAAAGATGAGAAGCTCATGATAAAGATGCAACAGGCATGACACTGAACGTGGGACAGCAGAATTAGGAGTAGAAAGTTTCAGGCAGCGAAACAAAACTGACCAAGAGAGCAATGAGGAGAAAAGGAAATTGCAGCATTCAGGATTCTTTAAAATTATTGTGGGTTATGTAAACCCCCCATTGTGAAAAAAGTCTCTTTTTCTGGCTAAACTGAATGAATTCTAACACAGGGGTTCCAGGCCTCCCGAAGGAAAACATTCAAATCACCTGCAGCTCATAAATAATAATCCTGTATTTCCTAGCTGGTATTTGATGAGCTTTAACATGTACTGTTCAATAAATTGGCCTTATTTTTATGGGCCAGTCTAAAGGGTCAGTCAGAAGTAACTCCTGTAAGGAGTGTGAAGGACCAGTTGTGTTACACCCCTCTCCTGCCCCTCTCCTGGAGGGAAGGATCTGCCCTTGTGGGAATGCAGTGGATTTGCCATGATCAGCACCAGTATCGGGGATGGGGCTGCACAAACGCCAAACAAACTCATTTACTGGCCCAGGGAACAGTGAGGTAACAGATAAAGTGAGGGGTGAGACTCAACAGAGATCAAACACCCAGCCCAGGGCCTCCTGCCCTGATACCCAGGGCACACGGGCAGCTCCACTCCAGGCTTCTCCTGGGATTCCCAGATCCCGTGCCTCCCTTTGCCAGGGCAGATAACCGGGATCACCTCTCCCTGCGGTGTCTGCCAGGGCTGCTGAATCCCCTCCCTCACCCTCCTGGGTGTGCAAACCCCCGGGGCAGCCCTGGAGCTCACGCAGCAGTGGTGATGCTCAAGCAGGAGGTCGGAGGCTGCATCCAAGATGGGATTGCTGCCAGCGCTGCAGCATTCCCTCCTCCTCACCCCTGCTGGGTGGAATCAGCCCCTGGCATGCTCAGGAGGGCTTCTCCTGCTCTCGGGGGTCTCTTTTCCTGCTTTCAGCTGGACTCGGGGCACCCCAGAGGTGCTGCTGGTCCATCCCTGGGGATTCACCCGGGAGATGGGAGCCCTCAGCTCGGTCCGGGTGGGGCCCGGGGCAGCCGCTCCTCTCTTTGTTTTGGCTGCTGCAGGGGAGTTGTCCCCATGTTCTGTGAGTGTGATCATATAACCACGGAGAGAAAACAGAACCCAGTGCTGGAAACAAAGATTAAAGCAATGCTGAGGAGTGCTCTGCTGCTTTGATTAGGATGAAAGGGAAGAGGGAGTATTTTCTTTTTTTGTTGTTTTGTTGCCTCAAAGGCAGCATTCCAGGGTGGAACTCCACTCAGCAGCCATGGGATCAACCCACAGCACTGACACCACCTGGAACCTTCCACCTTTTCCTCTTCCCTGCATGCTCCCTTTTTCTGCCCTAAGAGCACAGGTAAGACTGGGCTTCTTGCCCTTCAAATTTGATTTTAGTCCTAGTGACACTGATGAGGGTTTTCCCCCCTAATGAGCATCAAGATATTGTGGGATAGCTTCTTTCCAAGCATGAAATTATATCCTTCAACAGCTGTTGGCTCCATTTGCAAGCTGAATGAAATAATTTTGCTCATTTTTTCCTTCAAGCAGTAACCAACAGACAGGAACCTCTCTGTGTCTCGAGAAATCTTTGAGAAGTGGTTGTTTAGGGCTTTGGATTTTTTTTCTGGAAGCCTTTCCAGTATGTAAAAACAGGATATCCCACTTTTTTCAGACTGTGGAAAGCACTGGGCAGACAATCCAGTTGTCCTGTCTCCCAGGGCAATATTCCCTCCATTAATCTGCAAGTTTGGGGGATTTTGGCCTGTGTTTATTGGTAAGCTATGTATTATTCTGATACAATGCATTTATTGCTCCTAAAGAAATATTTCCTTAAAAATAAGGACCACAGACACCCTGCAAGATTGCCAGAGAGTTATTCTGAGGAAAAAATCCCTTTTCAGGTGCCTGCCTATTCCTCACGGCCTTGACAAATGGCTGCTTCTCCCAGCAGCTCCTGACTCTTCCCATCAGCATTTTTATTGGTTTTTTTTATTTCCCTTCTCCTCCTCCTGTGCCCACTAAAGTCCTTCCCATGTGCCTAAGCTTCTGATTTGTTTTTTATTTCTCTGTTGTGTTCTTACTCTTCCAAACAGTTCTAGGAGAGGTCTTGGAGCAACCTGAGATAGTGGGAGGTGTCCCTGCCCATGGCAGGGGTGGAAGTGGGTGGGCTTGAAGGCCCCTCCCAAGCCAAACCAGCCCATAATTCTATGATTAGATAAAAGCCGTTTTCTAAAATAAATAATTTAATAACGGTTCTACTTCTGGCTTGAAGAATCTGGCTGGAAAACCTGCAGTGATCATTTCTGTACATTTCTTTAATTTTCTGCAATTCATGGGGACTCTGGAGCTGTTTCCCACTGCTTTGAGACCCTTCCCTCGCTCTGAGTGAGCAGCCCAAGGTTGAATATTTAGAAAAGGAACTTTATTGCTCCTCGTACAATGTGCTTTAGGAGACACCCTCAAGGAGTTCTGCTGTAAATGTCACACAGCTGTGAAGAATTCAAATATATTTATATTAATCAAGGCTAATGTAATCAAGAAGAAAATACAACCCAATAAAAGGTGAAACTGGAGACCTGTTTGTAATCCAGCTTGAAGCTGCAGTCATTAATTAATTACAGCTCAAATATCTGTAGTTTATTCAGCTCTGAGCTCCATACAGACACTTCCAACTGTTTCTTTGCTGTACCTGAATTTTGTTCCTTTAAAGCATTCTGCGACCCTAATAACCGTGTTGCACATCCTCAGCAGGTAATGGACAGTGAGAGCAAGCTGTGAAATCGTGGTTGAGAAGGCTCCTGCACAGACAGTGCCCTGCCAGGCTTGCCCCTCTGGAGCACCCAACATTCCCTCCAAGTGTGTGAGAGGAAAATCAGACGTGAGAATGTTTGCATCACAAATCGAGTTAGACAAGGGAAGTTTCCTGACCTCGTGCTCTGCAGTCCAGCAGGCAAAGAACAGCTTAGCAATGATGGCAAAGTGTTTGGAATTAAATATTCCACTGGAAGCTTTTCCTCGGAGTTGAGGCAGAGCTACACTTTGAGCTTTTGAGTTCTCAGAAGGTTTAATTTCCTTTAAAACCCCATCACTCCCATTAATTTTTCATTTTTCACTTGGCTGCGTGCTTCCAGGTACTAATGGAATCTAAACACTCAAACCAACTTCTGCAGCCGCTTTGGAAGCTGACACATCTCCAGGGAGCTCATCTTCCTGCCTTTCAGCCCCAGTCACTGTGCTGCCCAGCTTTAGAGCGTGGTGGAAGTGTGGCTCTGGATCAGAGCCACGCAAAGCCAGGGATTTAATGAGCTTCCTTGAGCCCAAGTGAGGAGAGCCCCCTTGGCTGGCAGGGGCAGATGTTCCATCTAATGACAGCTAATCTAAAAGCCATTTCTTTTACCAGCATGCCCCTGCAGAGGATGAACTCTGTTCTCATGGTGCTGCTGCTGCATCCGGCAGTTTCCAATCTGCCAGGGCTCCGAGGGGTTGCTGTCACCAGGAATTCAATGTGTTACATGAAATTATCACTGGCTTTGGAGCCTTGGCTGCTTCAGTTGGATCTCAGCCACCCTGGTCTGTGCTGGGATCTGCTGGTTCACTCAGCCACTGCTCAGTGGCACCCAAAGAAAAGCAGTTCATTATTTAGGAGGCACAGCGTTCCAAAGCCGTGGGATTCAGGAGACTCCTTCCCCTCCTGCTGCTGCTGTGGGTTTCAGGGATGACTTTTCCATATCCAATTGTTCTGTCAATGCTGCAGAGACTGCACAAGCCCACGGGTGAGCACAGACAGCCCTGAGCACAGGAGCAGGGGTTTGTTGGCTGCCAGAAGTGCCTGGAGGGCAGGAGACAAGCACAGCTGATATTGCTGGTGGTGGCTCTCAGCAGCTGGGGATGTTTGAGGACACGTGGGGAACAAATCCCCAACCCAAATGGAAGGCTGGAGGTCATCAGAGAGTGGGAACCACTCCTGATCACAGTGATGCTGGTTTTAGTTCCTCACTAAGGAACCAGCAACTGGGAAAAGTGAGAAAGTGAGAACACCGTCCTGGCCCTCCCTGATGTCACAGCCTGGTGCCACCAACGCTCTGGGTCCCACACCTCAATACAGGTGTGCAGCCTGGACCTCTAACACATGTGTAACCTGGTAATTTTCAATTAATTCACTTCCAAAGTCTATCTTGGGCACACGATGCATGGCCAAGACCTCCTGGAGACCCTGGCAAGCCTCCCCTGTGTCCCTGAGAGACACTGGAGACTTGTTCTGTGCCAGAGCAGCTGTGGCTTCAGGTGTGTCAGCATCCAGCCTGACCATTGCTGTGTTTGTATGTTCCCCACACAATCCCAAAAAGTCAGGAGTGGCAGGGAATGAACAAAAATAAGAATTTCCCCCTGGACTGTAAAGGAGATGAGGAGCAGCATCTGACAATCAGTTTGCAGGTCTCACTCCTGAGCTGCACCAGCCAATGAGAGAATTTAGCTGTAGAGCCACAGGGGGGTGTGGGAGGGAGCAGGAGGCACAGGAGGATGGTAACGATTCCATTCCACCCCGGTTTGCATTTTGTTGTGCCCCTCATTGTGCTTTCACCTCCAGGTCGGTGCTGCACACACCAAAAACACGTCCTGGGCCTCACCCAGGGTGAGGGACCTGGAGCCCCCACAGAGCCCCAGCCTCAGCTCCAGAGCAGCAATGCAATGGGAAGCTGGCAGGGATTAGCATCCCCCACTCGAAATGACCGGCTCAGAGAGCTTCTTGATTGCTTACAAACCCCAGACGTGCCATTATAAAATATTCCAGTGCTGGTAATGTGCTCAGACTGCTCTCTGCAAGTCACATTCGAGTCTGAAATTATTGGGAACACCTCTGAGCTCCCGTCACGGTGCAGGGGTTGTTCTCCTGCTGTAGGCTGCAACAATGGGAACAATTACACCTTGCCATGTGCTGATCTTTGCAGCCTTGCCAGCGGGATTTTGGCAATGTTGTTTCTTTTCTTCTCGTGCATCGTTTGGCCATTCTTGATCTGCTTCCTGAAATAAACAGGTAATTAGCCATCTACACAAATTGCCCCGTGTCCACACCATTAATGGGCTCGGATGTTTTAATTGATTGCATTCTCAGCTGCTTCAGATGCCTTAAATGCCAGCTAATGCAATCCAATTAAGTCTCCTAATAAACCTGCCTGATGAACTGCACTATAATCACACATCAAGCAGAGATGTAGAGGAAAATGCCACGGAACTGACAGTTCAGAAGAGCCTGTGTCATTTGGAAAGGCCCAAATCACTTCTCAGCAGGGAAACTGGGAACATTGACTCTAACTGGTGCTGGATTTGGACCCCAGGACCTGAAGCAACACAACTTTTAAGCACACACTTCAATCAATTCCTATCCACAACACCTTTTTCAAGGAACCATAAAACAGCCCAGGTTGGAAGGGACATCCAAAGGTCATGAGAGCCAACCTCCCACAGGAAAGGGATCCCAGATAAGATTATCCAGCACCCTGCCCTGTCTGGGAAATCTTGTAAACTTCCAGTGATGGGGACCTTATCATGTCCCTGGGGAGGCTCCTCCAGTGATTCATTATTCTCCCTGGAAAAAAAAAATAATTCTTTCTTCAAGATTAAACTTCTCCCACTCCAATGTCCTTTTGCCCCTTGTCTCCCACATGAAAAGTGTCAACTCAATAATTATCTCGAGGGAGCACAAAAGGAGATTTCAGGTGATATGGGGGGGAGTTCTTAAAAATATTATTCGAACAAAATTAGCTGAGGCAGCAGGAAGTGAAATAAACTCCTACTAGGACAGGATGTGAACTTCCAGTAGTGCCCCACAAGCAAATTACTTGAAGGTGGTGCAGTGTCTTTGTGTCAGCTCTGGAGGTCTTTTCCTAAGCCCAAACAGAGATTAGGGATTTAATGGAGCAATCTGTGTGAAATTCTCCGCTCTGTTCTGCCAGATGCCAGACAAGACATAATAGCTCCTCTGGCATCAATGTCTATTAATCTAATCTTGACTTTGATTCTCTGTGTGACTCCCTTTCATCTGTAAAATGGGGATAATTCTCTCTTTCAGATGCTTGTCAGTACCTCTTAGTTCCGGGTACAGGGCTTTGAAGACGACATTATTTGTACATTTTCCATCCTTGGAGAAGAGCTGCACGTTGTCCCCAGCCCCTGTCCCCAGCCGGTGCTGCTGCTGCAGGTCACCCCCTGCTCTGTGCCTGCCCCGGGTGTGGCCCAGCTGCCCCTGGCACAGACAGGGACAGGGAAACCTCCCGGGCATCCCGCGGGGTCCAGCCCCAGCACGGGCTCCGTGCTTGCCCGGCTGGCAGGGGCGAGGGCTGGGCAGTCATAAACACACTCGCGTTCCTGTTGTTCTGTTTTTTGCTCAGCCTTCTGTTGTAACCTTGGAGTCAGAGAATTTTCACACACTTTCATGTAAACAATAGCCGATGTTTATTTAACTGTCTTTTCTGTTTTTCATTCCTTTTGTGATAAGAGAAAGTTTGATGAGCATCCTTTTTCTCCAGTGGGATTGAAGAGGAAGTGACATGTCCTCCAATCCCTTGTGGAATTGAGAATCCTATAAAGTACGAGAAATGTAAATAAAGTCTCTTCTTTTCCTCTTTCTGCTCAACCCAGCAGGTGTCAGAGCCTCCTTTCTTGTGTCCTCTACCGACGCAGGGCACGCCTGGCCCGGCCTGAGCGAGCCCCAGAGGCTTCACTGCCCGAGGAGCCACCCAGAGCTGGCCATTCCAAAGGGAACCACAGGCAACCCACGGGCCCTGGTGGGAAATTCCAGCCACAGAGCTGTGCCTGGGATCCAAACCCTCCCCCGAGGGCACTCAGGCACCTCTCTGTACCACCAGAGCCAGCTCCCAGTCCTAACCCGAAATTCAAGGATCGATGGCTGTAAACTAAAACACAACAAGTTCCACCTCAGCCTGAGGAAGAACCTTTTTCCATGGAGGTGGCAGAGCTCTCAAACAGCTGCCCAGGGAGGGTGTGGGTTCTCCCTCTCTGGGGAATTCCAAGCCCACCTGGATGTGTCCCTGTGTCACCTGCTCCAGCTGGCCCTGCCTTGGCAGGGGGGTGGGACAGGGTGATCTCCAGAGGGCCCTCCCAACCCAAACCATCCTGGCATTCTGGGATTCTGGGATTGGAGGCACCTCCAGCAGCTGTTACATGAACAAACCGACCCAACTCTGCCTCCTCCTGCCCTGCAGCTCCTGCTCCTGCCACGACCACCCCCCACACCCCAGCTGCCCGTTCAGGGTGCAAGGCCAGCCCTTGGCTGGAGGATGCCAAGCTCCTGGTTTCCCCCATGGCATCCTGATTGCCAGTGGGAAGGCAAGGAAAAGGTGAGGGCTGGGTGCAAATGGGAAGTTGGCTGAAAGTTAAGCATATTTATAAGGATTTTGATAATCCAGGACTTCATGGTCTTGCTGAAACCAAGCACAGTAATTTAATGAAGAGGATTTTATGGCTTGGACTTCTGTGTTGCATTAACTAATGTATGCCTGGTGTTTAAATACAGGACTAGGTATTTAATTTATATATCTCCAACTTTTCAACTGGTCTGGACAGCTTTCCTTGGAAACAGGAATTCTGTCCTTGTCATTTTTAAAAGCAGTACATTTAATGGAGCAGCTGAAACTTGCATGTGCTCTGTAACTGAAAATAATGTAAGGTAAAATATCTGAGATTTATTTTGTTTGGAATCTGTTTTCCTGTACAGCAAAGCAATGCAAAAATATACCTTTCAAGTCATGCACATGTAATTTTGAAGCTTTTTTTTCATTAAGAATGTAATTGCAATACTGAAATAATTACAAAACTGAAATTAAGTGGGAAAATGAGACACTGCATTCCAGAAGTCTTGAAAAACCTCTCGGGGAAAAAGGTAAAGCACCTCAGGGAAAATGAGAACTTTCCTAAGAATTAATTACTGTAATAGAAGAGAATTCTCCAAATGCTAAGAAGCCAGGAAATCACCTTGTCCTCTTAAAGGCAGCTCTATTTTCCAGTCTAGACATAAACCCAAGTGATTTCAGACACGTTGGAAGGGGTTAAATCTGCCCGAGAAGTCTCAGAGCAGAGCATTTAATTCATTGGGCACTGGGAGCCACCTGCGTGTGAGTGAGGGGGAGAGGGAGATTTGGGCTCAGCACTTTGCAAACCCACTCCTGGGGAGAGCCTGGAAGGGGATCAGTGCTGGTAACATGAACAAACATTTATTTCTGACTGCCAGGAAGCACAAACAGCGCAGTTCCACCCCAGAAACTGCTCGGGGCACCTCCACAGCCAAAAAACCTCCTCCACAAGAGCCAGGTAAGACACCTTCACCTTTTTACCTGCTTGTCTCTGCAGTGAATGCATCCAGCAACTCAGGGCAGCAGCCACTGCACCTTTCCTGCATGACAGCGCTGATGTCTGGGAGTTTTTAATTCTGAGGGTGTTCCAAAGATGCTCCTCTCTAACGGGAGGGCAAGAGAACAGTTTTGGAACATCACCTAAACTTCCCAATTCTAAGCTGTTTCAGGTGTGCCTCTAGCAGGACTTATTCCCACCCCACACAGCTGGCAGCCAACCTGCTCCAAGAAGATATTTCAGTGTCGAGCTTTATTTCTTCTCTGCTGGCTGACAGATGACAGGGTTCTGCTGGCTCTCAGAGACAAACCCATTATTTCTGAGCACAATGAGTTCCCCTCTGTGGGCAGCATCCCTGCCACAATAAATCACAGGGTACATCCAGCCATTGTCCTGGAGCCAGGCATCTGCTGATTCACTGGGGTGAGGCTGTGGGGTTGGGCTTTTTTGTCTTAATGTTGCCCTATAGATTCTGATTTTCTCCTGTATTTAAGGAGAAACTGTAACTGTAGAAACTGTATTTAAGTTAGAAGTGTATACTAATCCCTTTTACTGACATTTTGAGTGGAATAATGCACACTGTTCTGGTTACTAAACTGACCATTTTACACGTGCATTATAAATCTTAGTTCAGGTGAGTTTTCCTGTTTAGATTAATTTATACACACAGAAGAAATAGACCTCTGTATCTGTGTAACCCGAGCATTGATACCCAGGTGACAACAGGTAACAGCTCTCTTTCCAGACTCGTGGCTCTTTATTGCACTCAAACCAAAGAAGTAAATAACAGAAGAGATTTTAAGCAGTTTCCGAGGAGTTTTGGAGCTGCTCCCCACACCTCTGCCCCTCACACACCCAGGAGTTGATCTTTTCTGACCTGCAGTTCACAGACAAGTGATTCCAGATCTGGAATTGCACTTCCACTCATACAGGATTGCTTCAAATCTTTTTTTTTTT
>VYXC01009305.1:151629-192186 GCA_013397175.1 Platysteira castanea
TTTTTTTTTGCACAGGCAAAGGATTCAGGGCGAACTACAAACCCTGACATCCAGAGGTAAGAGAATTTCCCTCACATCTCACTATGGATCAGTCTGTAAGGATGCACCAGATAGAGATGGAGACCTTGTTTCCATGGCAACAACTCTTAAGACAAATCACACTAAAGATGCTGCCGCGTCCTGCCTGGCTCGGATTGCTTTAGGACATGGAGTTTTTACATTTGGTGGAGCTGTTTAATTCCTGCAGGAGAACCCCAGAGCTCCAGCTGGGAAATCCCTGCCCTGCTGCACATCCAGTCCCTGCTTTTCTGGGAGCAGACGGGGAGCAGCAGCCATGGGATCATCTCTTCAGGTGGCCCAGAGCATTCAATCACATCAATACTCAGAATAAAAACTGTGCAAAAATCAGGCAGGCAACTAAAGTAGGTCATATATTCTCATTTAATAATATTAGGTGCATATACATATAATTTTAGGTTATATATTCTCATATATTCTCATAAGCACAATGCTTTCTAGGTTCACATCACCAGTGGCAAAACAAACACGGGGAGAGGGGAAAAAAATGCACAACTCCTGACAATTTCTATCTTCAGAATCAATTCCTCCTAAAGGAGGAGTTGAAGGTCAAGTTGACATTGTGGCAACTATGACACAGCAACCAAACTTCTGAGCAAGGTAAAAATATCCTTGAATAGTCTCACCCCAGCTCGGTGTCCCAGGTATAGCCGTGGCTATTCCAGATTCTCCAGGGGAAACAGGAAAGCAAAAATATTCAAGTGCAGTCTCCCAGACAAGTGAGGCATCAGCTCAAATATTTGCTGTCCAGGGCTGGAGCCCTCTGATCATAAATTCCCCACAGACCTGAGAGTTTTTCCCCAGAAGAAAAGCAGAAAACCCCAGAGCTGCTCCCAGTCTCTATTCAGCAGTTCTGTACAGTTTGGGATGCCTCGTGCCCGGGGAAGCACCTCTGGAGTAAATATTCCTATGTGGGGTCTCCGAGCTGCCAGTAAACACATCCCACAAAGAGGCACTCATCCAGCTTGGCTGCTCCAGCCCCATCCCTGCAGGATCCAAGGGGAAAAATCCCTGATTTGAGGCTTTTTTCGAGCTGTAACCCTGCCACTGCGAGCTCTTTGCAATTCCAAATTCCGGTAACAGGAGAACCTCCTCTGCAAAGTTACACAGTAAGCAAAAAGGGGGAAATCCTTTCAAAGTGGCCCAACCCAAACAGCAAAAGCCTCATTGCTTCATATGTTTTGAGTCGACATTGCTCTGGGGAGAGAGGATGTTTTCCAAGAACTGAAAACCCCCACTGTTCCTCAGTTTCTGGAAGAAGAAATCCCCAGACCAGTGCTCAGCTTCCCAGGACTGCAGAGAGGGATGGAGCTTTTCAAGCTCTTTTGTAAAACAAGGGGCAAATGGATGGTGGAGTGGGCCAGCAGATGAGAATTTCTGCAGGCAGGGATTAAATAATGAACAATTTAATTGAACGTGAGATTTAGGGGGAAATAAATAACGAAGCAACCCCATTCCACTTGGCAGCATCGAGCTGCCTTTGCCACAGAGGCTCCAAGGTGATCCTGAGGCTGTCAGAAACCAAAGCAGCTCTGTCCCCTTCGAAGCAGGGACCAGAACGGGGACCTTGCTGCGCTGTCAGGATGATGGATTGCTCCATTCCAGTGACCACACAAAGTTGCTCAAGACAATCAAAATTAATGATTCTGCAAATATGCCCTTTACAGTTGCTGCTGCTCCTCACACAGAAATTTGGGGGGAGTTGAGTTTCATTGGGTTGTTTGTTTGAGTTGGGTTGGGGTTTTTTTGCTTAGCACAGCAGAAGGAATAAAGCTCTTGGATTCTTGGCATCTTGATTCTCCCCCTCCAAAATGGGCAAAATAATACCCTGTAGTGTCTTATAGCCACGGTGTAAGAATAAACATATTAACCTATGAGAATAACCACTTTAAATCTACAAAAATAACCACATTAAATCTACAAAAATAACCACATTAAATCTACAAAAGTAATTACATAAAGTCCTGTGAGGCACCTGCTTATTGCAGTTTTATAGACCTCAACCAGGTAGATCCTACTCAGAGCCAGCTACGTTGTAAAGTAGGAGTAAAACTGCTCAGCAACCAGAAAGATTCCCATAAACACAGGAAACTCAGCTTTCTTAGCTGTAGAAATTTCTGCAAACAGAAATGAGAGATCATTTCAATCCTATTTAAATGTATAGCTTTGTCCCTAGAAGTGACCCTGCCTTCTGCAGCTCTTTTTCCCATATGGACACCCGGGATCTGCACGAGCACGTGTGCATTTCACATCCCTGTGTTCTCCTACTCCTCCTCAGCTGGTGGGATGAGAATTGCTGCATTCGCACTTGCCAGAAGCCTGAGATAACATGGCTCTGGGAACAAAAAAAAGGGAAATTCTCGCAGGGATTCTGAGGCAGAGTGCTGACCGGGAGAGGAGACTCGGGCTCCTGGCAGAAGGAACTGGCGTTCATTGTTCCCCATTCTTGGAACACGGTGTGTCCATTCCCAACAAACAGCCACAGAGGAATCCCTGCTGTGCCCCCAGCACCTCTCCCTGAACCCACACAAAACTCGGAGCGCACAGGCTCAACCTCAACATTTCCAGGGTGTGAATGAACTCCGGCAGCTGAGGGGAAAACACCCCCAAACCAACCTGCTTCTCCCTCCTCCCGAAGCCAGCTCTGGAGCAGAGCGAAACAAAACCCGGGGTAAATCACCCTTCCCTTGCTTTCGCTGCCTTTCCCAGTAGTTCCCAGCCGGATTTCCATAAAGGAATTGTGCGCATTGCCTGCACCACCCCATAAACCCGCCTGTTCGCAAACATCCCATTCATCCCACCCCAGCCAGAGCGCTTCAGCAGCTTCCCTACCCTCCTGCGAGCGCCGCGGCCGGAGAAGCGGCCGGCATTCCAGGGATAACAGAATCCCGGGAAGCCGGCGGCAGCTCGGGAGAAGCCGCGGCGGCNAGCCCTGCCGACCTGCCCGGCGCCACGGAGGGGATTCCTCGCAGCAGCGCGAGTATTTCGGGAGTGGGGAGTGGAAGGCGGCGGCTTGGCCCCCTCCTCCCCCGCTCGGGGGAAAGGAGTTGCCCAACCTGGTCATGAGACTTTTCCACGCTTCCCAAAGAGGCTCCTGAAGTTCTGGCACTGCTCGGCGGAGAGCCCGGGGCAGCACAGCCCCCCCGAGAGCACACACGCAGGCACGGGAGATGGAGAATGAGCTTGGCAAATCTGTGGACAATCAAATGGACAAATACATGTAATAATTTGGAAGTTTTCTTCCTCTCCTTGCTTTTATTCTGCTTCCTTTTTTTTTTTTCCTCCCTGCTTTCTCATGCATTTCTCCCTATCCTGATGTAGCCGTGCTGTTAACCCTTTCTCGCCCTCCCCTCCCCGATTTAGAGTTACAATAATGGGGAAATCGGAAAGTCAAATGGATATTGTGGAAAAATCGACCAAATCCGGGAGGAAGCCCTGGAGCTTTGTGGCCATCGGGCTGGCTGTCCTGCTGCTCCTCATGACCTGTGCCGTCGTCACCCTGGTGATCCTCTATGCCAGCAGCAGAGGTAAGAACCTGAGAATAATCCTCCACTTCCCTCTGCAAACAGCAGAAAAAGTCCTTTTTTTCGCAGAGCTAAATGAAAACAAAAATACAGGGAGACCATGAGGTCACCTCTGTGAGGGACTGGGCTCTGTCTGCTTTCCTCCCAGCTCGTGCACAGGGATTGTGTTGGCTTTTACTTAATTTTTTGAATTATGCTGTGTAAGATTCTATGCTTTTGTTTAATTTTATGCAGTTTGTTGAATTCGGAGCTGTTTTGACAAAGCTGATGAGCTGTTTTAGAGGGAAGGTGTGTGTCTGTGTGTGAGGACTGACATTTCCTTATTTTATACAAGCACAAGCCAAGATTCATTATTGTCAGGGTTTTTAAAGCAACAGCTGCTTTCAAACACTTCTAAAAACAATCTCCCTGAAGGGGAAACTGCTTATTACAATGTGAAAGCTTAAAAAAAAAAAAAAAGCCACTTGCTGCTGAGGAAAAGGAGACTTTTAAAATATTCCATCAGGCAGTTGGATCTCTAAGTGTGATTTTCTTCAGTGACTTGAATGCAAATGTCTTGCCAGAAACCTGACATTGAGGCACGTTATTTTGAAGTGTTTTGCCTAAATATTTGAACTGCAGAGCACACTTGGTAAATCCCAAGTTTTCCCACTGGCACACCAAGTGCAAAGTCCCACTTTAAAACCCCGTGAAGCATCAAACGCCTGGGAGCAGCTCTGCCTCATGTTTGTCACTCCAGTAAAGCCTCTTGGATTGGGAGCTTTGTTAAGACACTGGAGAATGAAATTAAAGTAGGAATAGCAAAACTGGAGCAAGGCTGTGTCGTCTCCTCACATTCTCTCTGCCTCCTCTGCTGCAGGGAGCTGCATTTTCAGCACTTGTGAGTGAAACACTGCACAGTTCTGAGCAATAATTCATGAAAAACGCCTTGTTATTGTTCACTCCTTTTGCTACCAGCAGCTGAAGACAAAATCTGAGTATTTGGTATCCATAAAGTTCATCAGAAAGTTTATTCTATTAGCTCAGGAGGTGAGAGGAAACAAATTCCCCAGAGCCAGGTCCTAGAGGAGGAGTTTCTGTATCAAACATTGAGCTAGGCAGGGTTTTGCTGCCTGCAGGCATAAAGGATTTGAGAAATTTGCCCTACATCATTTGCAGGGTCCAGACAATCCAGAATTCAGCTGTTAATAATATTTGCCCAGGTGTTGGTCTCATCCAAATCCAGAGGCAGAGTCTGTGCTCACTACATTTGTTTAAGGACGGTTTATCTGTGAGAAAACACGTCTAAAACCTAAATATTTTTGCAGGCTCATATCTGCAATTAAACTTTCCCTGGCAGTGTTTCCAGGCCGAGCCATGAGGGCAGGGCTGATGTTCTGCTGCCCCGTGTCCCTCCCACCCCACCAGGTGTGTTCAGCTCTGCCCTGGAGCCGCTCTGGGCCCCTGTCCCCATCCGAGCTCACAGCTGGAGCAGCCACGAGCTTTAGGGAGTTCCAGGTGGGAAATGAGCAGCAGGAGCTTCATCCTTGCAGAGCGGTGTCAACGTGCACTGCTGGGTGTAGAACGGAGACAGCAGGAGCTCTGCAGACTCTGCCTGCAGCAGAAACTTTTTTTTTGGTCTTGAAAAGTTCTGTCCCAATGCCCCCCTCGGCTCTGTGCTGCTGCCACACTTCTGCCCATTCCCAGTGCTCGGCCAAAAGCCTCAAACCCCAGACTCCCCAAGGGAAAAGCAGCTCTGGCTCAAAGCTGTGCCACATAAATGCCACAGAACAACAAGGAAAAAACAACGTGGCTGAGCACCATTCGATCAACAGCGTTATCCCGGGATTCTTCTATTTCTAATTTCACTGAAATGTTAATTTTGGAATGTGTATGGGACTCCAAATCGCTCACTAAGAGCAGATTCAGATTTCTCACTTCACCTTGATACATCCTTGATCAGAATGACACTACCCAGGCTTCTAACAATAATTTTGTTTAGCTTGTAATTAGGAGTTAAATTAGAAAATTAAAGCATTGCCTGTCCTGCTTTGCATTCGCTTTTTTTCTTTTTAATTTATAAAGGCATGTTTAGGTTTCGTGGTTCAGGGAGAATATTTTTCTGCTCGTATGTATCTTGCAGAAGAACACTGTGGTGCATGAAATAGGCCTGTGGGTACAGCAGTAATTCCTGGAGTTCTGTTAATGCTGACTGGGAGTTTTATCTCTATTCCCAGCCAACAAAAACACTCAGGCTCTCACAGCAGTGCAGTTACAGAGTTCTGGACACAGTTTGGGGATTTTTGACATCCAAGGAAGTTTTCAGACCCAAAAAAACCCCCTCATCTAAATAAGCTGAAGGAAAACAAAGGAAGAATAAAGTGATATTTGGGTGATCCTAGCAAGGGGAGCAGGACTGGGTTTGGATCCGAGCACACCACGCTCTCAATCCTTCCCTCAGGCCCCCACCCTCATCTCAGCAGCCCTTCCACAGCTCCCTCTCAGGATTTACTAAACTCCAAGCCTTGCTGGAAAGGTCACAGCCTGAGGAGCATCTCAGCCCTCACTGCAGCTGATGCATCAAATCCCTCAGCAGCTCCCTCAGGCAGCTCAGCTCCCAGCAGCTTCCAGCCTCACCTCGGTGCTGCTCCTGTCATTCCGGTTATTTGGGTGACTTTCTGGCTCCCCAGCTGCCTTCTCAGGAGGCAGAGCCACAGATATGTTTGTGCCTGCAGCCCCACAGATATGTTTGTGCCTGCAGCCCCACAGATATGTTTGTGCCTGCAGCCCCACAGATATTTTTGTGTCTGCAGCCCCACAGATATTTTTGTGTCTGCAGCCCCACAGATATTTTTGTGTCTGCAGCCCCACAGGTTGTCGCTGCTGGCTCTCAGGAAGCTCAAGGTCACGGCCCTCTGCTCTCCTCCTAGGCAGGCTCCAAGCACAGAAGAACAAACCCAGCAGCACCTTGTTCTGGGGCTGGATTTCAAAAATCCCCACGTTTTCCTCCTGCATTTCCCGTGCTGAATGTGATTGTTGGGCACTTGAATAACAGATTTACAGGAGCCTGCTGGGCAGGAGCAGCATCTAAACTGAGACAAGGTTGTGGCTGAGCTTTGGCTCCTCTCCTCGACTGGTGCCCAATTGTCCTTTGACGTCAGGAACCTTCCCTAACGAGCCAGCTATTCAGGGGAGACACAGAATTTCAAGAAGTGGCAGCTGACACACAAGTCATGATGACATTTGGGTGGCAAGACTCTGCTCAGTCGTAGGCAGATGGAGCTCCATGAATGCAGAGCTGTAATGGGGGGTGACAGGCCGTGCAGGGCTGCAGGACGGGCACACACACACAACATTTGCTGCCTCTCACACAAAACTCCAGCTCAGCCACGCTCATAGGTAAGAAATCCTAGGAAAGGTGGAATAAATTGAACATTTGTGTTCTGCGCTCCTTGTGAAGATGCTGGCACCTGCCACAGGCAGCCCTCTCTGACAAGAGGTAACCTGAATTTGGCAAATCCATTGTTCGTTGCGAGCAAATCCCTGTTGTAATAGCAACAAGGGCAGCCCACAGTGCCAGCAGCACTTCTGCAGAGGAGATCTGAGGAACAGGGAGAGGTAAAAGCTCCCACGTGAGCGCCTGGTGACAACTGTGGCTCTAATTGTCTCCACGTGTGCCATCCCCAGCCATCTGTGCTCCTCCAAACACGCAGTGGGGACACACTAAACACAGAGCTGTGTCCTCCAGAGCCCTGCAGAAGGCTTGGCTTGGCTTTTGTTCTCTACACAAGGAGCTTCAGTAAGGCCCTGGGAAAGCAGCTTGGGTTTGGAAAGGATTGTCAGTCCAAAGGTGAGCTGCTGAACGGGGCTGCAGCCATCCAGAGACCCCACAAGTCAACCCTGGCTCCTGCTGCTGGCCAGGAAATGTGACAGGGCTCAGCGGCTCCTTGTGAGGCCAAATTAAGACAATAAAACTCTCCTCAGTGACTCCAGGGGGACTGAAGCATGTGCCAGCTCTGCCATCTCTCAGGTGAGCAGCTCCCCTCCGAAGTGGCATCTGGAGGGCTTAATTTCCCTCATTTTCCTCCATTTGGAGTAGTCCCACAGCTCAGGTCATTTCATTTATCTCCATTAAAGCTCCTCTTCCCTGATCAATTCTCTGCTGCTGCTGTGTCAGACTGGAATGGATGTGAAAGCAGGAGCCTCTCTACCACTGCAACTCAACCTGCCAGCAATGTTTAACCAGGGAGGAAAAGAAATAGAGAAATACCTGTATTTCTACTGAAAGCTTGGGCTGTTGTTTTGGAGAAGCAGCTTGAGGAAACAAAGGGCAGAGCTGCCAAGCTGAGAATTCAGACGGCACATTTTAAGTTCATTCCTGGTTTTTGGAAGGTGCAGGTGACAAAGCTCCAGTCGAGTGAGCAAAGGTCTGGCTTTGTAAAGCCAAAGAGGGCAGAGCTGGCCATAGCCAGAGCCAGGTTCTGTGGCAGGAAAGGTTCTGAGGAATAAAGGAGAGAATTGATAGAGAAACAAAGGAGACACTTTTCGAGGTAAGCTGAGATCTCCTCCCCAGCCATTTCCCATGATCTGGGTTTGGGGCAGAGTTTCAGAGCCCTGAGTGTGCCCCCAAACTCCAAACCAGCTCTGGCTGCCCTGCTCATCCTGCCCAGTTACAGCATCCCAGCACAGGGCTGGGGCAGGCAGGGAGCTCCAGCCTCACTCAGAGCAGCTGGCTCCAGAAACTGAAGTGAGACATTGTCAGGTTATATTAAAGAGAGAAGCTTTGATTGCAAAATAAATAAATAAATGAAAGAAAAAAGGTTTCATTTCAGTCCTGCCTGGTCCCTGGGAAACAATAAGAGATACACAAAATTCTTGTAGTACAATTATTTCTTCCTCACCTTGCTCTTTGCTATTGCTCCTTTCCTTTTGCTCTTGAATTACTCGTTTCTTTTCCTCAAAGTANAAGCTTCCCATTGTTCCGCAGATTTGCTCCTCCCCTGTTCAGGTTGCCAGCCCCCAGCCAGGGCAGGACACAGAGTTTTTCTCATGCAGATGTGCTCCCACCCAGCCCGGCCACGCTCAGCTGAACCCTGAACATTCCCCAGCACAGTGGGGGCTTTTTATGTCTCTTCCACTGATGAACTTCAAAGCCCTCTTTCNGTCCTGCCTGGTCCCTGGGAAACAATAAGAGATACACAAAATTCTTGTAGTACAATTATTTCTTCCTCACCTTGCTCTTTGCTATTGCTCCTTTCCTTTTGCTCTTGAATTACTCGTTTCTTTTCCTCAAAGTATTTTATTTTCCCCTTTGGAGATAACCTGGGCTTTTTAAAAATTGTTTAATTATGAGAGAGTTTAAGAAACTCCAAAACTTGGGCTCAGCTTCTTCCAGCACACACACAAAAAATCCCAAGAAATGCTGAAACAAACACAAAAAAAGGAAAAAGAAAAAGAAAAAGAAAGAGAAAAAGAAAAAAAAGGGGGGGAAAAAGGAAAAGGAAAAGGAAAAGGAAAAGGAAAAGGAAAAGGAAAAGAAAAAGAAAAAGAAAAAGAAAAAGAAAAAGAAAAAGAAAAAGAAAAAGAAAAAGAAAAAGAAAAAGAAAAAGAAAAAGAAAAAGAAAAAGAAAAATATCTCTGTGAAGCTTCCCATTGTTCCGCAGATTTGCTCCTCCCCTGTTCAGGTTGCCAGCCCCCAGCCAGGGCAGGACACAGAGTTTTTCTCATGCAGATGTGCTCCCACCCAGCCCGGCCACGCTCAGCTGAACCCTGAACATTCCCCAGCACAGTGGGGGCTTTTTATGTCTCTTCCACTGATGAACTTCAAAGCCCTCTTTTCTCCCCCACGGTTTTATTTCTCTCTGAATTACTGTAATCTTGTTTGCTCTCATGTAAAGCACTTACTTGCACTGAAAGGGATTTTTTTTAGTAACTCTTCTCTGCAAACAAGGATCAAAAATAAAGCTTAAAAATGGCTAAATCTGCTGGAAAGTACCAAGATTTTGTTTTTCAGTGTGGAACCACACAGTTGTCTACTTGATATAAGTGGATACCAAGGTAGTAAACCAAGACATCCAGTTTCCCAAATGGGAAATTAAAGCAGCAAACTGAATTTCCTTCTCCCAGGGCCAGGGCCCTCAGGCTGGGGTGCTCAGATCCCTCCCAGTGCAGCTCTGAGGGACACGGGAGGGACCTGACACCTGCCCAGCATCTCAGGAACGCTCCCTGGAATGCTCAGCCTCAGAAATGCTGTGTGCACAGGTTCTGGGGGACCTCCTACCCTGGGAGAACTGCACAAACCAAGACTAGGCACTCAAAAATAGAAAATGAATAGCCAAGATCAGGACTCCACTGGCCTCTTCCACGCTTAACTCGAGGTGGAAAGAATTTGAACACAGGTTCCACAGCCTCCTTATTTGTACACTATTCCATCAGCCCTGAAAATTCCAGATTTAGGGACAACCTCTCTGATGAGCAGCAAGGACCAACCTTAAAGGCTGCATGAAACTGTGGCCAAACACGGCTGTGACAGGCTCCCCCTCCCCAACACACAAACACTTGGAGAGATAAAAGTAAATTCTTTTCCTAAATGTGATCTTGGTGGCTCAAAACAGTGTGGGAGCAGTAACTCAGGTCTGGATTTTTTGCCCTCTGTCTCAGTTGATTTTGAAGATGCTCAGAGCATCTTAATAGATTGTCTAAAAAAGGATTCCGTGCTTTCAGCTCGTGTCAGGAAGACTGTGGAGGCAGTTAGCAGGTAGGAAAAATGGTCTTATTCTCCATCCAGGAGAAATAAAACTCCCTGTCAAGACTGCTGAAATGTTGCTGCCAATGCATTGGCCTCAAAAATCCCCAGATTTCTTCACGGTTGTCATCTGCTGTCTGTGACTGGCACCAACACTCACCCACCTGCTCTCAAACCAAGCAGAGCTGGCTCTGAGATTGGGCTCTGGTGAGTGACTTCGGGAGCAGTTTCCTTCCAAAACAACTAATTCCATCTGTTTTCCTCCTCCTCTCCCTGCAGGCTCCCACTATGGCACCAACTCGGGCAACATCTGTACCACCCCTGAGTGTGTGACTGCAGGTAATGGGGTTATTGTGGATTACTGCTGCAGAGGGAGGCTTTACGTGTTGGTACTGAGCCTGAGTAAGAGATAATTCAGAGTTTAAGGCTGAAGCAGATGAAAAGGAATGAGATTTCCCCTTGGGTAAGGAATATCATTGATAAGGAAGCAGCACAAGAAAATTGCTGGTGTGGCCACCAGCTCTCTGGCTCTGGGGCACCAGGGCATGGGTTGACCAACACAATCTGTATTTATGAGCATAATAGAATTCCCTTTAGACTGAATTTTCTCTCTCATGGGGCATTCACCTTCTTATTTTTGGCATTTACACCTCAAGAGAGGTGAGACTCCAGCACAGACATTCCCAGTAGCCCCTGGGAACACTGGCTTCTTGGGCAGTGCCTAAACTGGTGCCCAGGGGAGCACTGGGCACTCTTCCCTGCAAGGCCTCGTGGCCTGGGACAACTCTTCTGCCATTCAGATCCATTTTTAAGCAGAAAATAGGATTCTTCAAGCAATAATATCTGGGAATGAGTCCTGCAAAGCAGCTCCTTGGGAGTCTCCAGTAGTGCCAGAGACTCCTGGGCAATCTGTGGAATCCAGCTCTCCAATTTTGATTCCCAGCTGCCAGAATAATCCAGAACATGGACCCCACAGCTGACCCGTGCAAGGATTTCTACCAGTACGCCTGCGGGGGCTGGCTGAACCGGCACGTGATCCCAGAGACCAGCTCCAGATACAGCATCTTTGACATCCTGAGAGACGAGCTGGAGATCATCCTCAAAGGTAGGGATGGGGCTGCTCCATCCTTAGGCACCTGGGTTTCGTTCCAGAGGTTGCTGACTGCACCTCAGACAGAGAAATAAACCTGCAGAGAAGCGTTGATTGGGATTTTTTTCTCTCTGGTTCTTTAATCTCTACATCTCTTACTACACCCATTTTGTGGGAACATCCTGTTCCCACTAAAAATTAGCCATAGGTGATTGGGTACTAACTCCAAAAGGAGCAGGACAAGCTGCCTGCAAGTCCTTCCTCCTGACACTTTTTCCATTAATAGCATGAAGAGCTCTCTAGTTTCACAGTAATTGCAGCCTAAAAATGCTTCTCACAGCCCTGAATCCTCAGGGATTTCTGTAAAATGATCAAAGGTCTCCAGGGCAAAAATCTCATGGCAATGGTTCCTTCCCCAGGTGTGCTGGAGACTTCAGATCAAGGGGACAGAGAAGCATTTCAGAAAGCTAAAATCCTTTACAAGTCCTGCATGAATGAGAGTGAGTCTCTTCTTGTTCCCCTGATTCCCTTGTTCCAAACCAGGTGCACAAAAGCACCAATGTTCTGTTAAGCAAAATCCAGTCCATATCTGTCTGATCCATCTGGCCTTGCCTGGAAAATTCATCTTCAGATGGATGAAGATGCCTCGGTACCTCATTCAACCTCAATATACCCACCTGGGACGTGGAAAGGATGGATTTTGGGTACTCACCCCTGGTATGGATGCAAAGCCTTCCCCCTTCAGAGGGCACAAACCTCTCCCAGCTCATCCTTCCCAAACCAATTCAGTCCAAATCACTGCTGCAGCCACAGAAGTATTTTCATTCTTCTTCTGAAGACTGATGTGGGATGGTTTCATGATACCCCTTATTTTTTGCTATGACACATTCAGCAGCAAATTTAAGCTGTTAGGCCCATTACCTATTTCTCCTAATTTTATTTTTGTATGAAAACAACACACAATTTGTCTTTCCTCCCTCAGGTCTTATAGAGCAACGAGATTCCTCACCTCTGCTGGAGGCCCTGGAGATGGTTGGAGACTGGCCAGTGGCCTCTGCAGACTGGAATAAGACCAAAGGTAATGCTGGGCCTGGAAGGGTTCAGTCAGAATTATTTACTGAATTAGGGAGGCCACTGGCATCACATTAACTCCCCTGTTCTCAGTTTCTCTTCACAAACAGAACTCAGGGTATCACACACTTAACACTCATTGATCCGTTTAAACAGGTCTCCAAAATTTCAGCAGGCAGCTTCTGAACTGCACAGCTTCAATCAGTCTGACACAGATTGATAAATTAAGTCTGTTTTCCCTTTTATCTCCCAGAGCCGAGCTGGAGCATAGAGGAAAACCTTTCCATAATGAACTCCAGGTTTAACAAACGTGTCCTCATTGACATGTTCGTGTGGAATGACGACCGGGATTCCAGCAGACACATCATTCATGTAAGAATACAATTACAGGGAATTATTTCTATTCCAGAATCATAATGGATAATTGTTTACACTTCAGACAGATGAGCTTCCCAAAGAATAATACCAGCAAAATGTAGGCAACAGTTCTGTACCCCAAGTGTCAGATCTGTCTTAAAGACATATTGGGAAATGTTTCATGGCAGCATAATTTTTGTTACAGCAAAAGAAATAAAAATCAATGGAACTTTGCTGATTTACAGCATTTAAGGGCTACGAATTCTTGTGACTAACAAAAATGATGGTGAGGTTCAATATATAGCAGGAAACCGTGGGTTTAAAATACATCAAGAGCATTTCAGAGTTTGTTCATGAATGGTTGTGCAGGAGGTCCAGCCCTCAAGTCAAGCAACCTAGAAAAGCTGCTTACATTTATTCCTGGATCTCAGTGATGACTGAAAGGTTTTGGTTAATAACTCACAGTAAGATCCATCCTGTCTTGCCTGGAAACCCAGAGACAGGAGCTGTACTTTCCCTCTCACCCCAGATCCAGGAGAGCCCAGGTTCTCTGGGCGTTTGGCAGTGGTGCCATTCCAGCACTGCCAGGTGGCACACACAGCATTTCCTGCTGCCTCTCAAGGATCCCTTTGGAACCCCCGTTCCTGTCCACCACTAACCAGAGAAATGCATTTTCCTCCAGATTGACCAGCCAACTTTGGGAATGCCATCCAGGGACTACTACTTTAATGGGGGCAACTATCAAAGAGTGAGTACTCCTTGTACTAATTAACTCTGTGCCACTAAAACAACTTTATTGCTTCTCCCTGTGCTTTGGAAAACCCCAATATATGAATTTCCTGGTATGTAACAATCTGAATTACACTGTGACATTCATTGCTACATTTTTTCCTGATTAAGCCAACGCTTTGTGAAGTTTACAAAAGGACTGAACAACTGTATGAATATCAAGCCTCCCCAGAAGTGGATAACTCACGAAGAAGGTTATGGGAAAATAGAATCATGTTTTACAGCTTACAGAGTCTCTCATTTTGAAGGACAGGTTCACATTTTCAGTGCAAGGGATTTGCTTGTATCTTCCTCTGAATCACTGATGCTCAGCAAGTAAGAATCTGCTGCCACTTATTCTCCCCTTCCCCCAAAACTACATGAAATAGTGAGAGATCATTTTCTAGCTGCTTTTCTCTGCCAGTGCTCAGGGCAAAACCACTGATTCTGCAAAAACACTGTTTCTGTAAATACACAGAAAGCTGTTGCAAACCGAGCCAGATAATTTGTCTGTTTCCAAGATGAAAATACTGCTTTAGTACATTTTATTTTCCTCAATTATGCCTTGCTAACAAAGAGTATTTGCAGCCCAACATCAAACCAATTTTCCTAACAGGAATGGAAGGGAATACAGAGGGACAACAATCAGCATTTGAGACTCTTTTGTCTCGTGGTTGTAAAGGCAGATGAAAACATCAGTGGGAAGAGTTTTCTTCTCACTTCAGTGTATTTGACTACACTTTATATATAATATAGCTAAAATATAGCCCTGGGAGGTTTATAGGGGATTGTCCCCACACCTCCTGGGCAGGTTCAGGAGCTGCCAGCTCCTGCGACAAAACAACCTCCAGGAAGCTGTGCTGGGAAATGTGGAGAGCTGCTGACCCGGGAATCTCCCCTGCAAGTGTCACCTCCCCAGCAGCACTCACAGCAGAAAAGAGGGGTATTTATGCATTGGGGCATGAAGGTCAGACATAGATTGACTTGGAGGAGGTAGGAAATCAGGTACAGTGCAGAGACAATCCTAAATTAGTGAAAGAAAACCAGTTCTGCTCAATACAGCTTTAATTGGAAGGCACAGAGCAGGGGGGCTGAGGCTGTGCTTTTAATCCTAATGACCAAGGAGGAGACATAACCCCTTTTTATTTGTATTTACCAGCTCGCTGCCCCCAGACAATGAGCCCAACTCTGATGACCCAAACTCCCCCTGTGCTTAGTCCAGCATCTTTTGGCAAAACTCCTCCTGAGGCCTGGGGGAGTCTGGCCTGATTAAGGCTCAGCATTCAGCCTAAAACCACAAATCATCATCTGTAAGTGCCCAGACTCAATTTCACCGCAGTCACTGTGTTTATCTGGCTTCCAAGGCCTACAGAAGAAGAAAAGTATGAGAGAAGAACAGGTAGCATCAAGTTTTCCTGTATCAGGGGTCAGCACTCCCTCAGCAGCCAAATGTCTTTTCCAGGCCCATTCTGAGGCATGGATCACTCAGAGCCTCCCATCAGGAATAAAGCAAAGGTGTCACTGGGAGCTGTCTGAAACAGAGCTTGTCTTTCAGACAGTAAAACCAGACTTGAGAAGATTTATGGTATTACTTTCAGGGGACTCAAACCTTCCCTGTTTACCCTGGAATTTTGGCTAGTAGGGATCACTGTTCCCATGGAGTAACTCAAAGCACAGAGCCTCCTCTTTGCCCAAGCAGTAATTCTAACTCAGAATGCCAGGGCTGGATGGCACAGGGAAGCAGAAAGTGTGTTCTGAGGCTGGCAAGTGCCCTGTGAGGTATCCATGGCAAAGGGAATGGTTTGCTGAATGAGAAATGTGAAGATAGACCATAGAAATAGTGAAGACTGTTTACAAGGGCCTGGAGTGACAGGACAAGGGGGAATGGGTTCAAACAGAGAGGAGGTTTAGATTGGATGTTGGGAAGAAATCGTTCCCTGTGAGGGTGGGGAGGCCCTGGCACAGGGTGCCCAGAGCAGCTGTGGCTGCCCCAGCCCTGGAGTGTCCAAGGCCAGGCTGGATGGGGCTTGGAGCACCCTGGGACAGTGGGAGGTGTCCCTGCCCATGGCAGGGGGTGGCACTGGATGGGCTTTAAGGTCCTTCCAACCCCAGCCGTTCTGGGATTCTATGAAATGATGGACAGCAAACCTTTTCTGTGTCTGCAGGTGAGAGAAGCTTATCTGCAGTTCATGATCACCATCGCCAAAATGATCCGGGAAGACAAGAACGTGTCCAAAGATGATTCCTTTGTCCAAGAGGAAATGGCAAAGGTCATGGAGCTTGAAACAGAGATTGCAAATGTGAGTAGAGAGATCAAGAACCCTTCAGGAAGCTGTTGGGGGCAAGGGGTGAGCGGGAATAATCTCTTGCTGGTTTGTGCAGCACTTTTCAGAAGAAAGTGGGGGAAGAAGAGTTTTTGTGCCACGAGCAGCCCAAAAATCAGAGCCTCTGTGTCTGTAATTCTGCCAGCTGTGTACACTGCTGCTGTGCTGCTCCAGTCCCAGCCTTATTTCTATTTGGAGCTCTTCTAAAGCAGGATAATGAACCTTCTGCTAACCATGCACTGGGATAACACCAGGACAGGCTCTCTTGCATCCTTAGTAATCAACAGCACCCCAAAAATCCCCCAGAGGAGGCTTCCATTCTGAAGGGAACAGAGGGAACCAGCTGGCTCAACTTACCCCTGAAACATTATTGAATAGGAGGGACTCAGGTTCCTGTACTGAATTTTTGGAAGCAGCACTGGGCACAACCGAACGATTTTCCTTTTCCCAAACAAACTGGTTTATTTGCACATTATTTGAATGTATATAAATGCACCTGCATGTGATTTCAGCCATTAATATTTCTGTCAGTTGATTCCAGTAATAACCTTGTGAATGTCTTCAGGCCACGACCCCAGCAGAGGAAAGGCACGATCTGACTTTGTTGTACAACAAAATGACCTTAGCAGAGCTGCAGGAAAAGTTTGCATTCAATGTAAGTGTTTCATGAGCAGTCTCATACTTCAGGTCTCTTAATTCCATGCCAGTTGGAAATGGCTCTGTGAATTTATGAGCAGTTATTTGTTGTGCTTCAACAAAGAGGTATAAAATCACTCCCATTCCTAATCTCATCTTCAGAGCCTCTTAAAAAGCTTTGTCCTACTGAACAGCTACATTCAAGGTTGTAAGAGTGTCAAAAGTCCAGTTACTGAGGCACTTTATCATCCAACATTGGAATGTCTCTCTGTTTGCCTAGGAATTTAACTGGACCGTCTTCATCCAAGGCGTCATGTCCTCAGTAAGTGTTCAGGTGGACCCGGAGGAAGAGGTGGTTGTGTATGGGATGCCTTATCTGCAAGAGCTGAAAGCAATTCTCTCCAAGTACTCAGCCAGGTAAAGAAACTGGAGGATGTGCAGGACAAAAGTCACAGAGGGATTGCTAAAATGTCAGTTGTTGGATCCCCTTGCTAGTTCTGAGCTTCTGAGGAAAAATGACACCCCTGTAAAATACAGGAAATGCCTTTGGAGGTTTCAAAGCCCAAGTAGTGCACTACAAGGTCTCTCACTTGCTGCTTGCTTAGAAAAGGGTAAATGGGAAGAAAAAAATACATTACAGGCTTAGTTCTTGTTACATTCTACAAGGAATAAAATAAGAAATTAATCCCAGAACAGATACGACAGCCCAGTCCTGAGGCTGGATGAGTCTGCAGTTAACTGAGATACTGTGAAATACAGGACTGGCAGCAATTATTTGCTTCCTTATCGCATCCAGAATTGAGATTCCCCTCTGACTGCCTGCACTAGTGCTGGTTTTTATATGGGATTCAGCTCAGCTTTGCTTTCCCACACAGCACCATCCAGAACTACCTCATCTGGCGGCTGGTGATCGACCGGGTCAGCAGCCTGAGCCGGCGCTTCAAGGATGCTCGGGCCAGCTACAGGAAGGTATTTCCTCTCTTCCTAAAGAGGAGAGCACAACTGCCACCAAATCCAGCCTGGTCAACACAATAACCACGTCAGGGGTTTTTTGAAAGAGACGAACTTTAAGCTCCCTCCCAACCCAAACCATTCTGTGATTCCGAGATTACGTCATGGGACCCCCAAACAAACCCAGCCACAGCAGTGGAACCCTTTGGGTTACCCTGCCCTGCAGGCAATGGTTTGGAGGAGCTGCAGGGGCAGGGCTAATGCTGGGCTTTGGTGCTGCAGGCCCTGTACGGGACGACGCTGGAGGAGGCGCGCTGGAGGGAGTGCGTGAGCTACGTCAACAACAACATGGAGAACGCGGTGGGAGCCATGTATGTCCGGGAGGCCTTTGCTGGTGAAAGCAAGAGGATGGTACGTGGTTAACCCTTCATACATCCACAATGCCCACAGTGCCCATTCCCCCTGGTATGAGCTCCCAGTTTTTTGCCTGGGAGCGTTAGCCACCAGTCAAGAAGGTGCAAGAACTAATTTGTGATACTCTTTTAGATGCTCAGTACCATGGTTTAGAGCACAGAATTTGGGGACGTCAGCTTCCAGCAGGAAGCTTTTCACCCCACCCCTCCTTAGCTGTGCCTGGGAATAGGGCATGTGAATGATGAATGTCTCCCTGGATCTCTTTCAGGTCCGAGATTTAATAGAGAAGATCCGCGAAGTGTTCGTGGAGACTTTGGATGAGTTACAGTGGATGGACGAGGCATCCAAGGAGAAAGCTCGTGAGAAGGTCAGAGACAACAAGGAACTTCAGTATTCCCTTAGGAATATGAAAGATTTGGTATTTTGTAGTATCACCTTTTCCAGTTTCTCTACAAACGAGAGGAAAAGACTTAGATGTTCATTATTATCCTGTTTCACTGTCCTTTCCTTTCAATCCTTTGTTAGCCCACATCAATAAAAATGCCAACTGGATACAAAGCAATTCCCAAAAAAACCCATTTCCAACTTTTAATTGAACTCGAGACCATCAGCACCATTCCAATAACAAGAAAACCCCCCAAACATTAACTATTCTTTGCATCGAAACTTCAGTAAAAACGACCCAACAATACCCCAACAAAAATCACAATTAAGAGGAAACGTTCAACTCTTTTCTTCCAGGCAATGGCAATCAAAGAACAAATTGGCTACCCAGATTATATTTTAGAAGATCAGAATGAGAAACTGGACCTGGAATATGCCAATGTGAGTATCCTGTGCATATCTCACTGAATACCTCAAAATAAACACCTGCATTTGCTTTCTTGCCACTGGAATATTTGTACCTGTGCAGCTGCCCTTTCCAAGGACATTAAAATGAACATATTAATAAATAATTGGTGCAAAGAGCCAACTATTCAGTGAAACCATGCAACCAAAACCTTCTTTAGAGGACATTCAGTGGGACGAGGAGTTCCTCTTCCTGCTCAGCTGACTAATGTTCTTGGATCCCTGTTTCTGTAGTTAAACTTCAGTGAACACAACTACTTTGAAAACATCCTGGAAAATCTGAGAGCTGGAGCCCAAAAGAGCCTGAAAAGACTTCGAGAGAGAGTTGACCAAGACATGTGAGTCTCCAGAAAGAGTTGCAGACACAACCTGAATTCTGGGTTAATGGTGGGAGTGTTGAACTCATGCTGTGGGTACTTGGGAATGCCTGCAGCTGAGATAAGCAAGGAATTAAACAATCCTAAGGTAAAGTGAAAAATGCTTTCCCCTTGAATGTTGTGTGTTTGGGATGAAAGGTGCCCATAAACAAGCCACCAGGTATTTCCTGGTATCAGGAATTCTTCACAGCTGTGTTCAATGCACTCTTTTTTCTACATTAATCCTTTCCTTATATAATCCTCTTATAATTTCCTTATTATTATTATAATCATATAATTAATATTATAATCATAATCCCTTACGGTTTTCCTTCTTTATATAAGGTTCTTCCTTCTCCTAATACAGAAATTATATTTCTTTATATATCCATATATACATTCCTGATAATATATATATTATATACATATTACATATGTATATATATATAAAAAATGAATCCCTGAAAGAATTACATCCTTACAATCCTTTCCTATATACCTTGCATTTCTTAACCAGAATTAAATTTCAAAAATGTCTGGGGGAAAAAAAAAAAAAAATCATGACTAACTGCCTGCAACATTTATTTTTAGATGGATAATTGGAGCTGCAGTGGTCAATGCATTCTATTCCCCCAACAGGAACCAGATAGGTAGGTTTGAACACTTTTAACCAACTAATTTTATCCACATAACAGTGCAGGTCTGCACCCGGAGGCAAACCTGCCTGTGCCCACCTGGGAATTCTGGGCAAGGCTGGCAGGCTGTCCAGCTCGAGCACTTTGTTGGTGAATATTTAGTAGTTTATACCCTGTCACTGAACAGCCTTGGGTTTGAAAGCCTGGGACAGCAGCAGTGCCAGCACCCAGGGAATGCTCCCAGCGTGTCCCGGGCTGCTCCGCAGATGTGGTTCTGATAGCACACGGGCAGCTCTCCAGTTTGCTCTGTGCACATGACACTGGAGTTACACTGCTAGAAACCTGCCTCAGCTCCCAGAGCATCAGCTGTGTGGGCTCTGCAGAGCTGCTGGGCTGCCCTTCCTTGTTCTCAGCACAGGAGATCTTCAGACCCTGCCTGCCTCCCTGAGCTCAGACCTCGTGCAGGAGCTCAGGTTAAAACTGACGAGTCTCTGCTGAATTCTGAGCACCCCAAACAGGAGAGACAATAGATAATTCCCCTTAGGAGTGCTTATCCAAATTCCCAGACTGCCAGGAAGATCTGCTACTCAACTCCTGATACCACAGAAGGACAAATCCATGGGTTTTTAGGCCAGACAGTAAGTGCATCCTGCTCACAGGGCAAAGGCCAGGAGTGGAAACAGCCCAGTCCACCAACAGTCACAACAGAAAACTCCTGTAATTGCTAAAAGCAGAAACACCCAAACTGCTGATAATTTAGCCCTCTGACCTCACCCAAAATCTGTTTTCCTTTGTGCAGCTTCCACTCACCTCCATCCTGCAGGTGCAGCAGCACCAGGACCTTCAGCCACAGCAGAGCCCTCCTGGGGGCTTTACTGGTGGCCAACCTCAGCTCCCAGTTTATCCCCAGTGGTTTTAACACAGATTTTAATCAGCTTTCCAGGCAGGGAACTCAGGTCCTGAAGCCACCTGGTTCCTCTCCAGCTTTGTCCTTATAAGTCATACAAAAGGAACTCATTTAAGCAACTTGGAGATGAATATGCCTGTGAAAAAATCCAAGCACAACCACCCACAACAGTGTGTATGTCAGTTAAATTCTGTTTCTTCATGTCTCCAGCTTGAGAAAACAATTTTCCACACTGCTCTGTCTTACTGCAGTCTGGCTTATGTATTTCTCCACAAAATTGTATGGATCAAACCTGTGTAGCCAAAAAGGGTTTTGTCTCTGAATTAACTGCTTGCAATACAATTTCAGTATGCCCCTTCACAGAAAATACCTCATTAGACTGAACAACTGGCAGTCTGAATTCCTCTAGAAGCACTTCTGCTTTTCAGCCTGTGTAGAAGGGATGAAAAGCAAATCCCATGGTTCTGGATAAGGTTTTTGCCAGCAGGATGAAGCAGGACAAATCTTACTGCCCCCCCTCCCCATCTGGCATCACGTGCCCTTGGTGGTCTACAGGAATCACTCATGTGCCTGTTCTGCCCTCCAAGTGTTGTTGGTATCAGCAGATGATTTCTAACCTCTCCTTAACCCAAATAAAACAATAAAACCTCCATTAGTTCCCCTATAAAATGGCTCTAACACACAAACTCTGCCTGGCTCCAAAGGACAGCTCCTAAACATTCTGTTCTTGACTCACTGCAGCAAACATTATGGACCAAATTAGGCTAAGCTTAATGTAAATGCTCCTTGGGTCTCAAACAGGGCGATCCTGTAGCTGCAGATGTGCTAAATTAAACATACTCATTCTTGTCATTTTCCATTTATCAAGAGAGAAACAGTTTCACATGAGGCATGAGCTTGTTTCTAATCATTTTATATTTTATGTTCCTTCCTGATCCTTACACCAAGCAAACAAGCTGTCTGCCAAGGATGAAAAAACAAAGCCACCTTACAGTATTTCCCTCTTTCTCCCTGTCTTTGCAGTTTTTCCTGCTGGGATTCTCCAGCCCCCCTTCTTCAGCAAACACCAGCCCCAGGCCCTGAACTTTGGAGGGATTGGGGTGGTTATTGGGCATGAGATCACTCACGGGTTCGATGACAACGGTGAGGAGATGACTGAGAAAATGTTATTATTTCAGCTAAAACTCGTGCCATGGCAGGAATTAAAGGGACAGACTGCTGGGACTGAAGATCTCTGCGCAGTCCCACCCAGCTCAGGAGCAATAGGAGCACACTGGGAACACTCTGTGGAAGGTTTTCCAGGGAATGCTTCCTGAACGGAGCACAAGAAATAAGCAGATATTAAAAATAAATTGAGGCAATGACAATTCTTAGGAAAAAAAAAGTTATTTTTACAGCATCATCGGATTAGAAACTCAAAGCAAGCAGGTCCATGGGCTCCTGAACACAGTGAAATCTGTGAACAATGTTTTGGGGATAGAAGAGCTGTCAGTAGTGTCTTGAAATCCCAGGGGACTTCGTTTTTCAACACAAATGCTTGAAATAAATTGACTTTTTTAACTCTGACAAATGCCATGTAAAAGAATTTGGGGGGAAAGCTCACTTTTGACTCTGCAAGTCAGTGATTTCTTACACATGGGTTTTCTTCAAGCTGTTTTTTTTTATACTCATTAACTTTATGCTCATAAACACACAACACAGCTTCAGAAACAGTTCTAGAGCAAAGAAAAACCTTGTTCTAACCAGAGAGCCAAGAACACAAACTCCAGAACTGTGATTCCAACTTTTAATTCTCTATAAATCTCAGTTCTGTCATATGGACACACAGAACCAGCACCTCAGACACCTCAGAGGTGAGGGAAGGTTTTGTTACATGAAAACCAGGCCTTGGTGCTTTACCTGGAGTCAGGGCTGCTGAGTGAGCAGGAAATCAGGGAATAACAGAGACCACAATCCCACTCCCTTGTGCCAATGAGAATGAACTGTGCCCAAAACATTTCTGAGCATCTTAATCCAAGGAGGGAAGAGGAAGGGAGTGCAGCTCCAACATCCCAGGTGCTACGCTGGAAGAATGGTGGCTTTAAAATCTTGCTCACAACTTCCCTTTTTCCCCTGGGTTTTCCTGCAGGTAGGAATTTTGACAAAGATGGGAACATGCTGGACTGGTGGAGCAACTTCTCAGCGCTGCATTTCAAGGAGCAGTCCCTCTGCATGGTGCACCAGTACGGGAACTACACCTGGGAGCTGGCGGGGGGACAGAACGTGAGTAACAACCACAACACCACGGCCACAGCTCTGGGTTTGTACAAACAATGACTTGAACAGGGACTGCCTATGGAGGGTAAGCACAAACCCCAGCTACGCCAGGTAACTGTTCTGGGAACAGGGCACAAGGGTTGTGACAAACTGGGGACACTGCTGTGGCCCAGAAAGCCCAGGGCCTGTGTGCAGTGATGTTCTGCCCAGCAGCAGCCCAAGTTCTGCCCATGCTGTATTTGTGTTTATTCTGTTTTAATCTACAGCTCTTAGCCTGTGTTTTGTTTAATTTCATCTCTCCTTTCTTGTCCCAGCACAAGGTCACAGCTTCCCTTTGCTGCAGGCATGTCAGGCTGTTGTGTGACTAACCTGTGGTTCTTAGAGTTGTTGATTTTCTGACTATGGAGTAAATAAATGATTATTTTTTACAGATCAGTGGCATAAGCACATTAGGAGAAAATATTGCAGATAACGGAGGAGTCCGACAGGCTTATAAGGTAACCCTCAAACACCCTGAGAGTTAACTTTACCTGGCATCCAGCAATGGAGGGACCTATTCTGTGCTTTAAAAAAGTTGACAGTTCACATGTTATTACCATGTTCCAAAAGCTACAGCCTCAATTGTACACCTGGAAGCTCATGTGCCCATGGCTTGCTGCCATTCTTGCACCCAGGAGCAGCCCAAAGGTGGGGCTCAGGTGTGAGCAGGGAATGTTCGTCCCTACAAAGAACCCAAACAGATGTCACAGTAAAACCTTTTCTCTTTGGTGTTTTGAGTATGGTATTAAGGGTGCTTATAGAACATCCTAAACGTTCAAAACTCTTAATTCCAACCCTGAGGGACGCCATTTCAATTAATTACTTCATTAGGATTGTTCTAAAAGCCATCACAGACGTGGAGGAGCCACGTGGGGTGACACAAACTGCCTGCACAGGGAATCCATGGATGTTCTGGGGTGCTGAATCTATTTTTACCCTCGGCTCTCCCTTTTGTTCCGTGCTTTGGGACTGTCTCAGCAGCTGAGAGGCTGCAGAAACAGAATGTTGGGAATTAGCCAGCGTGAGGACACATTAACTTGTCTCCATCGTGTCACTATACCTAAAAAAAACCAAATTGGCCAATTAATGCGTAACAATAACAGGTAATGGGTTTAACACTGAGCAAGGTTGTTCTGAGCAGTTACCTGAAGAGAGAAAAATCATCACTACAGAGAAGCAGAGGAGACTTAACACTTTATTTCTAGATGCAAATTCCTGTAGAAATGAAGTCAGCAGTGCTTATGCTGACAGCTTTTTCATAAAATTCTCTGTACTGTTGTATTAGAGAGAGAAAATTTATACAAATACAAAAGGGAACCATGTTGGTTCATTCACGTGGTGACTAAAATCCCTCCCCACAAAATAACATTCAAAATCCACCTCCTGCTGCTCCTCTGAGTTGATCTGTGATCATTTCCAGGCCTACTTGAAGTGGCTGGAGCGGGAAGGGAAGGAGCCAAAGCTGCCTGGACTGAACCTGTCCCACAAACAGCTCTTCTTCCTCAACTTTGCCCAGGTGAGAACACTCTGGGTTGTGCCTCAGACCCTTGGACTTTGTTGGAGGAAACACCTGGGTGAAATCCAGTGCTGATAGATCCAGCACCAGATCTTGATCCAAGACCTTGATAAAACAAAAGCTAATTAGTAAATAATTGTATCTATCCCGCCTCTCTATAAAACATACTGCAGTGACATCATAGCAAACTGGGATGGCTCTTAGGAAAGCCAGTCAGAAGCTTCCCAACTTGAATTCCCTTTAACACTGACCCACTAATCATGAATCCTCCCTGTCCAGGTTTGGTGTGGTTCCTACAGACCAGAATATGCCAGTCAGTCCATAAAGACAGACGTTCACAGCCCTCTCAAGTACAGGTGGGTTTTACTCATTTACTAACTCCCAGCTCGCTCCGTTCAACCCCTTGCACCACGACAGCACACAGTCTGATAACCCAGGAGATAACTCCAGACCGACTTCCAGATTTTCTCCCACGGCTTGTAGGACGCTGCTGGAGAGCACGTACCTATACCTGACCTGGTGAATTTGCCAATCCACAGGGGATGGAACAGGACCAAACCCACTCTGTTCTGGCATTTCATTGCTGATATTACCTCTATTTCCTAAAGTATCCCATATTCTGAACTGTAATCGAGTTCTGAGGCTCCAAACCACTTTCTGGACAAACCACTCTTCTGTTTCCCAGAAAAGCAACTTCCATGTAAATGAGTCCCTTCTCCTTCTTTAGGGTGCTGGGCTCGTTGCAGAACTTTGAAGCCTTCTCCGAGGTGTTCCACTGTAAGAAGGGCACGGCCATGCATCCTGCAGGGAAATGCCGGGTGTGGTAAGCAAGGATGAGACACTCTGGTGACACCACAAACAGCTCGTGGCAGGGATGTGCCCGGTGTTCTGCTGCTCAGTCACAGCCAGGGCTGCCGGGGCAGCTGCTGCAGTGAGAGCCAAGGAAGCACTCAGCTCTCCCAGTGCCACTGGGAAGCACACAGGGATCAGGGGGATCACAGGGATGGATCCCGGGACTGACGGGCTGTGCCGGAGCCCACGGTGTGTTCCCGGGCAGAACGACTGTTTCCAACGACATCCTGACTGTTACTAAGACACTGCATCAGGGTTACAAGGACTAATTCTTACCTGAAAACAAAACCAACAAGCCACCACAAATCTATTTTTCAGAAAGGAGCAATAATTTTAATATGTCAGCTCCACCTTCTGAGGCTCAGCAGTGCTGGCTGAGATGTCCCACTGCTCCGTTTCCAGTGTTCTGGTTCAGTTTCTGGTGCATTCTTCCCCAGATCAGGTGTAAACCCTCGTGCTGTCTGTGCCCCTGCACTTTGATCACTGCTTTGTTGTCAGAGATTGCTATTTGTCGTGACATGTCACACAGTGAGCTCTATGTCGAGACGCCTGTCGCACTCTCCTCCTGCACTTGAGTTCCTCTGCTCCAAAGAACCACCTTCAAGTGAAGCATCACTACAATTATCACATTTTAGGAGTACAAATTCTGTCTTTATGGTTAAATTACAGGGTCCCACCCTTCAGAGATATATTTAAAATGATGCTTATTCTTGTAGAAAGTGTATAAAATACCTTTTGCCAAATAGCAGACATGTATCCATGGAAACAAATTAAGCTGTTTTTAATCCTGTGCCTTTTTATTTTGCCATAGGCTATTTTTCAGTATTTACACTTGAAAATGTAACATGTATTAATTTTTAATAAAATTTAAAAGAAAAAATCACAGTGGCCAATTCATCAAGAATTTCCCTATGGAGAGGCTTGGGGGGCATTCCTTGGTAAGCATCCTACTAAAATGAGAATATCTCAAACTTCCAACATTTAATAGTGAGTTTTGAATATAAGTCCAGCAAATGCTTTTCTTTCTAGCAGGAATCACTTGACAGCACAGCAGTAACTGCCTGTGTGCCTCTGCAAAATCATTGAGCCCTGGAGATGGGCCATTTTAGAGGTTCTGGCACATGCAACTGTTAAAGGGATAATTAAAATGTGCCTGGGAGGGTTTATTCCAAGTGACCATCACAGCACATGGAAGTTACTCTATTTTTTCACATAAGTTTATCCCATCTCCCACCTGCAGAACACTTCCCATCTGCCAGTTTGTGTCAGGGCCAAGAGCGCGAGCTCCAGCCTCCCCTTACAGCCCCCACACAAACTGGAGAGAAGAGACAGGCTCCAAATCCCCAGGAAATGGCCCTGAATTCCTACTGACCACTGTGCTGCCTTTCCACAATCATAAAGTGTTTCAGCTCTGTGGGAAGTTCTGTGCCCAGAGGTGCTTTGCTGCGTTTTAGACTCGGAGACAATGAACCCTCAGAGAAGTTTTACTACATACTTAGGAAAAGGAGGATCCGGATGCTTCCCAGGAGGAAGCCGAAGCCTTTCCTTCTCCCATGCTGCCACCTGGTGACAAATCCTGCTCCAGCTCCTAGAATACCTGAACTCGCATCCTACAGGAGCAACTTTCAGACTCCATCGAACCATAGTTGGTGCAGACATCAAACACTGCAAAAACATTCATTTTCAGTTGGTAGATTGCTGATCCTTGTTGATGCTGCACCTCTTTCCCTGGCTGTGCAGAGCTCCCAGCTCGCCTACAGCAGCTTCCACCTGCAAGTGAACTCACTGGAAGTCTTAATTACGGGGCTGGAGGACAGGAATGTCTTTACAAAAAGCACCTTTGGAGAAACTGCTACCTAAAAATTAATAAATCCCTCCTCCTGATGACAACCCTTACTGAACAACAGGAATATTTAACTCCTTTCCCTCTTTATGAGCTGCTTTCACTGCTGTTTTTTGAAAAGTTCACCTCAGTAAAACAGTAACACTGAATACCTCAAGATCCAGTTGCCTTCAGCAATAACAATAAACCATCAGCAAATTTTAAAAATCCAAAACAGAACTTACCAGAAAGTTGGTTGTAGCACAGAGATGGCTGAAGGTGCCTTGTCACTGTTCTCTGAATTTTCTCCATTTGAGGGTTTGGTTTTATCTTGAAAGTTTTTAACTCAGCAGTGGCAGTGACCCCTCGTGAGTGCTGTGGAGGGATGAGCAGCGGTTAACAATCAGCAGCTTCCACAGCTGGAAGTGTTGGAAAACATCCAGCCCCCTCAATAAAACATTAACCAAAGAGAAAAAAAGGTCAGAACAAAAAAGTGTACTTTCCCAGTTTCTGTCTTTACTGCTCACTGTGACAGAGTCAGGAAGCCAAACCAGCCATAGAACCAGCAGCGGATTTGCTGGGTGCTCCTGGTATTTTCAAAAAGAAATGTTAGAAAACGCTTTACAGACTTGTCACTTATTTGACCACCGAAAGCAAACCCAATTCTCAGCAGACACACAAGAATCAGCCTCTTTTCAGGTTCTGATACCTCCCAAACTTTGGAATTGTGGCTCCTTTTTGTACAAAAAGAGCTGGGATGACAGAAACCGGAGGCAGTTTGCCCTTCTATGATTACTGCAATGCACAGGTTTTCATAACACGAGAATGGGATCAGTATTTGCACTTGAAAACCAACTCTCACCCTAAAAATCACCATGTTTTTATTCTTAGAACTGTAACAGAAAGTGTTTCTTCATGGACAGATCTGCCTGTGTACAGCAGAGATTTTTTTAAGGAATTTTGAAGCATTTCCTAAACCCTTCCACCCTATACCCTTCCACCTTCCACTGCCTGCAGCTTTTCCCATCAGAGCTGTGATTTTGCACAGCCATTCCTATAAACCACAGAGTTTCTGAAGCATCACCTTATTCTGCAAAAACATCCAGAACTGATTCTGCTGGACAAACGAACACAGTTTTTAAAAAGAAAAAACAAATTAAGGAGTTGTCTATCATATTTTCCCTGCGCAAAAGGCCACCACTTCCCACTTTTTCCACTCCTCATGGTCATGTGGATGCCACCTCCCAGATGTCCCAGCACACTCATCCCAGGCCTTTTCTTTCTTTTCTCCAGATTCTTCCACATCTCATTTTATAGACAATTCTGATAACTAAAGCATTCCTATCCTCACCAAATCCTTCCTTAAAAAACATCCACCGGGATGCTCTTCCAGAATAATCCTTCTCCTTAGGGTAAAGCAAACAGCCACACAACTCGGAGCCTTCCCTTCTGCAGGTACCAGGAAAGTTCTTTCATAGGGAGAATGTCTTTTCTTTAAAAAAACCTTTACTTTTTGACACACTGGACACAGAGGATATTAACTTTCTTTACTAAAAACTAACTGGTTCTTGCTGTGCACAATTCCTTTTCCCAGCAGTATCTTCTTTACTCCTAAAAACTGAAAAATCTGTACAAAAACTCGTTTGGAAACTGTGTTGCGTATAATGTGGAGTGCTTAAAATGGAAAAAAAGCCAGTTTTTTCCCACCAACAAGCAACAGTGGAATAATTAATGCATACCAAGTGTCAACTGTCCATGGGGGTAGAGGAAAAGTCCAGGCATTCCACACAGCCCACTGCTCCTGAAGGGGATGTAAAAGGGAAGAGCTTTGCAGCCCCTGGTGACACTCCCAGTGCCTTGATCACTCAGCTATTTCAGACTTTGATGCTTCAGAAGATGCCACTGGGATATTTCATTAACTTCTTTGCAAACCCTCCTTTTCATTTTCAAGCTGCCTTTCTCTTCATGATGATTTAGGGGAAAAAAAGGGTTGTGCTTGGGTTTTTTAACCATCCCCATTGTCTGCCACAGTTCAAACAATGTCCAATTCAGGGCTGGTTCCTTCGGGGTCGGCACCAACTTCCTGCACAGGAGCAGTTGTTTGATCCCCTTTCTCCTCATTAACATCAAAGCCTGGCCGTGCTGTTCATGCTTTATGACACGTCAAAGGAAAACAGAATATGAACAGTCAGCTTTTATCAGCTTTTATCAGCAAATCCTACTCTTTCCACTGCTAATAGCCAGGCTTTTACTTCTTTCTTAAGAGCAAGAACCACTGTTGGGCCAGTCTCAAATCAGATTTTAATGTATTACCCCAAAAAAAAAGAGATACCGCTGACTCCTGCACTGCTGTAAAGGAAACAGTTCCACCACCAAGCAGAGAGGGGAATTTTCAGCTGAAGAACTAAGACCATTCCTCAGGATATTATTACAAAACTACCCCTTTACAGTCATGTTCTTCATACTTATGGGGCACCTAACTTTTCCTCATTTGCCAAGTATCTGTGAGGGCAGCTGCACCAGCCAGCAGGTGCACAGAGACAAGGATTGCCATGATTGCTATCAGAGGGAGAGCTGGGGAACTGTCCCAGAAAAGAAGTAATTGTGGTGTTAGAACCTGCCAGTGGCACTGCTGCCCTGTTTTCCACATCACACCTCCCAAAGGTCTTCCTGACTTGGTGGGTAATTCAAGTGGGAGCTGGCTCTTACCTCTTTGCTTTAATGCTTGTGAGGGCAAAATGATTCTCCTGAGAAGCAAACTGTCAGCTGTTCTACTCTAGATAAGGGATGTGCCACCTGAAACCTAGGATTGTTCCACTCTCCCAGGCTCCATATCCAGCTCTGCTGGAGCCACCTGAGAGCCTCCCATGCAGTGATAAGTTTGGACAAGAGGCTGAACGCTAAATCTGTCATGTCAATGAGCTTATAAAGAGAGGAGTTAAGCTGTTCCCAAGAAGAGCAGGAAGAGAATTCCACACTTGGAGCCGTACTGGAAGGAGGATGCTGCTGTTTGGAAGAGACCAAAATGCAGACCCAAGAGCCTCACTCACCCAAAAGGAGTCCGAGCTGCTTCCCTGGGCAGTGGGGTGCAGGTCTCAGACGTGCAGGCTGTGGCAGAGGTGCCAGGAGGGCAAACTTCACACACGCTGTCCTTGGGTTTTGTGCCTAGAAGGGAGAAGCCCACAGGATTTCTCTCTGCACCTCTGGCTAAGGACAGTTCAGCATAGTCTTTGTGACCCAGTGATTCCTGCAGAGACCCTTAACCACAGGCAGCAGCTCACACTCTTCTACCTTTGCACAAAGAGAAGAAGCATAAAGTGTTCTTGGCCACACCACACTCGGTGCCCACGGGCCACTCGCCCGGTTCACAGCCAGCGCTCTGACTGTGTGACCGACACCACAGCGAGGGCCTCAGGGCAGCACAAGGACCGGGTTACACCGCAAGAACCGGGTCCGTGAGGCCGGTCCCTCACGGCCCCTGAGGTGGTTTCCCCTCACGGCCACCGAGGCGGGTCCCTCAGGTTGGTCCCTCACGGCCCCTCAGGGCCCCTCAGGCCGTTCCCTCAGGGCCCCTCAGGCCATTCCCTCAGGCCGTTCCCTCAGGCGGGTCCCTCAGGGCCCCTCAGGCCATTCCCTCAGGCCATTCCCTCAGGCCGTTCCCTCAGGCCGTTCCCTCAGGCGGGTCCCTCGGCCCCTCAGGCCATTCCCTCAGGCCGTTCCCTCATGGTCCCTGCTCTCCCCCCGGCCCCACTCGCCATCCTCCTGGTGCCCCGGCAGGGGTCCCCGCAGGACGCCAAAGCGAAAGCGAAAGAAGGCGTGGAGGAAGGGGACGGAAAGGGAAAGGAATGGGAAGGGAAGGGGAAGGGGGTGGGAAGGGGGTAGGAAGCCGCCGGGCTGTGTGGCTCGGGTTCCCTCAGCGCTTCCCGCCCTCCCGGCCGGGTACAGCGAGGAAGGCTGTGGTAGGGAGAGAGCTGTGCCCAAAGTCAGTAAAATACCTCAAATTGTGCCAAAGCAGCTCCTCAAAACGTGAGAAACCCCTCAGATCCTGGCAAACCACCCCTCAAAGACTGACAAACTCCTCAAATCGTGTCAAACCCCTCAAAACCTGACAAATCCTTCAAAACTTGACAAACTCCTCAAATCGTGTCAAACCCCTCAAAACCTGTCAAACCCTTCAAAGCCTGACAAACCCCTCAAATTATGGCAAACCCCTCAAAGACTGACAAACCCCTTAAATCGTGGCAACCCCCTCAAAACCTGACAAACCCCTCGAATCCTGGCAAGCCAACCCCTCAAAACCTGGCAAGCCAAGCCTTCAAATCCTGGTGCAAACCCCTCTAAACCTGGCACAAACCAACCCCTCAAAACCCAGCTTGGGGGGCCAAGTTTGTGAACAAATGGTGTGGAAGGAGGGCTCAGATTCTAGGCAGGTGCAGGATTTTGCTGCTCAGGTGAGGGGTTTTGGGACAGGAGGGGCAGTGATGCAGGAAATGTTCAGTAGGACTCAGCTGAGGGAATCTGTGTGGCAGGAGCACTCCCTTGGAATTCAGGATGGCTCACATGGGATTCACAAGAATATACAGAGTAAACAGGAATGGGAGTTCCTTGAGCTTTACAAGAAAATCCATTTCTTCAGAATGGCATTGACCTTTCTCAGGGGTGCAAGCGGCTGCACATCCTTCGGATGGAGAGACCCACACAGAAGCTGCATACAAATGCATTTTATTGCTCTCTACACACACAGAGACGCATACACAGTATGCAGGTGAGCCATAGGGCAGTCCCAGCACTGGGAGAAACATCATCCACCAGGAATTCAACCACTCAATACAGATAAAAATCATTATTATAATGAAAATGCTAAAAAAGCATAGCTTACACCCAGAATGTATAACATTGACAAATCAAGCCTGTTACCTACTACTTTTCTTTAACATAAAGCAATAACATACTCTTTTTCTAAATTGAAAAAAGCATCAAATAGTAGAAATATTCCACATAGTTTCCTAACTCCTGGTCATCCCTCATACTGTATATACAGGACTATGAAAGGGCCATGGGGGAGAAATCCAAACCAAAACCACACCCATTTTTGATGCTGCACAACTGATAAGACAACAGAGGGAAATTGATTGTAACCAAGTGTGCATGAACCAAAGGGAATAAATTTATCCTCCGGAGTGACTGAGACAAGCAGAGTCGCCAGTCAAGCCAGAGCAAAGCTGATGGCTCTCACTGGGAATATTAGAGAAAATCTCCTACAGCAATTCCTGTCCATCACAACTGTAACATTTACAAACACCCTCCTTCATTCTGAAGATGTTGCCCCTGCCTGGGCAGCACTGCAGCAGTGCCTACACAGCTTCAACACTAAAGAGAACGCCTCAGCTTTTGCCAGAGGATCCCAAAAATATCAAAAGCATGGCATTCTCTCATACATAAATAAAACACGGGGGGAAATAAAATTCCCTACAGGAGAGAGGATCAGAGCTGGACTATCAGATGCAGTCAGATCCTTCCTCTGGACTGTCACAGGTCCGTGCAGTGAGGACTCCCCCGACTACCAGGGCCTCCAGAGAGGGCTGCTGTCCTTTGGAGACACTTGCTTCAGGGCACCGGTGTTCCCGGGGGAGAAGGAGACCTCTGGAGCAGCTGACTGGCTCTTCTGGAAGTGGCTTAAAAGTTTGGTCTGTGTTTCAGTTCGGACTTTGTGGAGAGAGAGGAAATGGAAAGCTTCTTGCAGACACCTGGCGTAGCCCTCTCTGAAGTCAAACTGGGAGCTTTTATGGAAGGATCCTGCAGCTAGAGAAGGGAAGGAAAGAGGGAGAGGGAAGAAAGAATAGTTTAGAGCAGCTGTTCATGGCTTGAGCTTCATACAACAGTCACAGATTTAAAGTAAAATGGAGACTGAAAGAAAACTCAATACTTACTCTTCATCTGCAGCTGGCTCTGCTGCTTCAGGTAGCTGACAGCCACTTCCAGGATGTCGGCTTTCTCCAGCTTGGAGTTGGGCTGGTGCCTCTGGAACTCCTTCTCCAGGAGCAGTTTCAGCTGCTCGATGCTGCTGTTAATCCGGTCCCGGCGCATTTTCTCCACCACCGGCTTCCTCAGCTGTAAAAAGCAAAGGAAAAGAGACCTGTTATTAAAGGATGCTCCCCCTGACACTCCGCAGGGCTGCTTGTTGCCCACCACTGCTCCTAAACAGCGTGAGGCAAGGTCTCAGCTGGTGTAAACTGCTCCCCTGTGCTGTGCCTGCACTTACTTTGTTTTTCTCCTTTGGTGTCAGCAGATTGTCGGGCTCCAAGAAAACGGTGCTGGGAGCCATCTGTCCTGAGCAGAGAGGCCTTGGAGTGGAATCCAGGAGAAACGTGTTGCTGGAAGCTGCCTGTGCCCGATATTTATACTGTCCGAGCTCGGGGCGAGTGTGTGGGTCTGCGGCTCGGTGGCGTTTCCCACACTCGCCAGCCAATCCGGGCGATGGGCAGCACAATGGGAGAAGCAGCTATTCTTGCATGCTCCAGTGCCAGTGAATAGCCCGCGGATAATGACCTTCTCCCAGATGAGCAGGTGGGGAGTGTGCGATCCGTGAAAGGCTGGGATCAGAGTTACGTGTCAGGAGCTGGGAAAGAGCTGCCCTTCAATGGGAAAGGCTGCTGACTAATGCCGCGGATCAATAGCATTCCAGGGGCAGCCCGGGGTTCACATGCGGGAGGAAGGAGGAGGAGGAAGGAGGAGGTCAGCTGCCGGTGGCGGGAATGCTGCTCGCGGGAGCGCGCCCAGGCACACGCTGGAGCAGGCACAAGGCACACGCACACGCGAGCAGCTCCCGGCGTCCAGAAATTCCTCAAATCCACTCACCTGCTTTCCTCAGTGAGCCACTTGTGGTTCTCCCACAGGTGACTCTGGCACCAGCTTTGCCCATGGGAAACAGAAAATGGCTTTCCCACCTTGACTTACTGCAAATAAAAACGTTTAATTTTAAGTACACACAATTATTGAAAACATTTTCTGGTTTGATCTGTGTTTCCTTCCCTCAGTACCTTATGCAGCCCTTTAGAAATCTTTCAAGCCAAGTCATAAGCGCTTTATGTTTCTGTTTCCAAATACCTGCAAGAAAAATACTTGTGGAGAAGGGTCTTGGGAGTGTTTTGGGATCAGTTCAGTACCACATGCTGCTTCTCACTTCCTCCCCAAAACACATTTTATTCTAATTATTTTCATTGAGTCTATACACAGAGGAAAACTGGGTGCAGAAGAGATTTATATCCTCATAAACTTATTAGAAATCAAATTCCTGATTCCTCATTATTCTCCCCTGGGCCAGTTTCTGTGTTGGATGCACAGCCTGTGCTCAGGAGGTGCCTGCAGCTGGGAGAGCTGACAGTCTCTGAAAAAAACACAGCCAGGGATTCCAGCTGGAGAATTTGAACCAGATCTGCCAGCAATTTATCCATGAAGTAATGTCAGGGCTTATGTTTGGGGAGCTCTTACTGTAGTGAGTAAATACCAGTTGTATAAATACCATTAATATATGTGTAGGTGTGTTCACCTTTACATTAATGCGTGCGTGTGGTCACACACGGCCTTTAATGTGAACACACCCACACCCAGAGCACAGGGACAATTTCTCTCTCACTCTGTAGCTCATTATTGGAGCACCAGGTAGGGCTTCAATGACCTCTTCCAGGCTCTGCTTTTCCATCCCTATTGTGCTGCCCTGAATGAGCTCCCTTCTCTCGGCACAGAGCAGCAGCTGTTGAGCTCCGGGTCTTTTATGTCAAGTTGTGGGAAAGCTTTTGTGACACCGTTTCACATGTTCTCCTCAAAGCCTGTGGATTATCTCTGAGCCCATGTAATGCCACCTCTGAAACCAATCTTGCCCTCTGCACATCCCTCTCGGGAAGATTGCCTGAAACAGAAACTCCGGAGCTGGGATTTGTTTCTCCAGCTCATTAATTGAGCACATGAAGAAGAAGAAAAGTGCCAGTCTTGTGATGGGCAGAGCAGTTTCGCTAGAAACAATTGCTGTTTTCCTCTTGCTGCTTTCCTCTTATTCTCCACTCAACATCCGGATAAAAACTACATTAATTCCATGGGAACAGCCATGCCAACCTCACCCTCCTTGCTCTTGGAAGTGGTTGTGCACTGGCACAGTCAAGGGGTCAGTGCTCAGAATTTCCTCTCCACCAGCATCCAAACTGACCCAGAGCCAGCAGCTGAGGAGACTGAATGCAAAATAATCTTCTTTTGCTAGAGTGGCTGGAGGCCCTACATATTTAAATTGGGTGTGATAATAAGAATTACAATATGCAATGTATTCCTGGGAGGTGAATAGAGCAAAGTCTCCCTCGGGTGGGAAATCCACTGAGGTTCCTATGTCCTCGCTCTATGTCACGCACAAATTTTAAAGAATCTGAAATAAAAGCATGTATTGAAAACAGCTATTTATTTTCACTTTGGTTGCACAAGCTTTGAGGGGAAAAATCAGCCAATTACTGACTGAGTTGGAAGAGTTACTCAAATTAGATGCTCAGTTGCCCAAAACAGATGCTCTGCTTTGGCTGGAAATCCTAAAGAAAGTGATAACAAAAATTCCTCCCTATTATAAAGTTTGCAGGGCCTGTGGACTTTAAGAAGAATGAATTTGGAATTACACACCTCCTACTCCAAACACACACACTACTGGACAGAAAGCTCATTAGGATCCCGAAATACTGGATCTAGATGTTTGAAACAGGGCATCAACCACAGCCTTGCCCCAGAGTCCCTGCCAGATGTTAGCCCTTTAGAAAGCCTTAGGGATGCTGCTGCTTTCCCAAGTCTGGAGAGATGCTCCCTGCTCCCACTGCTTCCCTCCCAGTCCATGCTGCCCAGATGGCCTTTGGGGAGCAGGGTTTCCCACTGAACACAAAGCAGAGCCAAGCACCGTTGCTAATGTGGTTTGTAGTTGGGCACACTTCCTTTGTGACGGGAGGGAATGTAGTTAAGGAATGGTGTGGGAAACTCCGGAGTAGGCGAACTTCCACAGCCGTATGTTAGTGAGCCATTCAGAAAGGGGAGCAGGGGCAGGGATGAACTGGGAACAGGAAAGACAGAAAAATGTGGGATATTTCGTTAGTGCCGAGTCCTGAGGAGCATCCTAAGGTGGAAAATAAAATGGGTCCAATCCCAAGGGCCCTACTGGGATCCCCACTGAAGCCAGCAGAGAATCTGGACTCCAAGATATGCTCTGCAGATTTCGTACCTCTGGAACTACTTCCTGATGTCTATTAACTTGGAAATACAAATTACCTCTACACCTACAGCAGAATTTATCAAAACCTAATCAAAATTTGAATTTTCTCCTTCCAGACACCAAAACAAGAATTGGGTCTGTTGTTTCCCATTTCTTCCACCCCCCTGGTACTGCTGGTATAAAACCTGACTGAGTTTTCTTAAAAGCCAGGCTCAGTTCCCATAGCTCCACATGGGCCATACACAACTTTCACAATACCCTCCTGGTCCACAGGAATTGCTGTGTTTCCTGGGATGTATTGAACAGATTGGGCAATTAGAGGCAAACAGGGCATGTGGCTCAGAAGTCTCAGTGCAATCTAACCCACTTCTGCCACATCCAGTGGGATAATTGTCTTTGGCCTGACTGGTGGAAGAGCAGGATTTTGTTCTGCAGCTCCCTTCCCTGTCATTTCCTCCTAACCCTTCCCTGCACGTCCTCCTTGTCCTTCCCTATTCTGGTGCAATTTCCTTCTTCCTGCACAGCTTCCTTCCCTTTTTTTTCCCTTTTCCTTGTGGTTTACTTTCCCTCCATGCAGGTTTTATAATCTGATTTTTCGATCTGTCACTCCTTTCCCCCCTGCCTGTCACAGGCAGATGTGGTGTGAGGACAGGGGTGTCTCAGAGCCCCGCAGCCGTGGTGAGTGTGGAGTTCCCTCCAGTTTCCCACACCGCTCTCCCATTCAGGGCATTCAGGCGCAGGATAAAGGAAGTGTGCCATGCTACAAGCTGAATTAGAAATGGTGTTTGACTTCCCTTTGTACTCCACAGAAACCTTGCTCTGGGCAGACCATCTGCATAGCCCTCACCGTGGAGAAAACCATTGATCAAGGCCTGTCAGCCCAGCTGGGGGAACTTGGGAAAGTAATTCCTTGTGCCACTTCAGTTCTTTAGGGCTTAACATCTGGCTGGAGGGGGAGGCGACAGTTGATGGTTTAACAGTCTTGCTTCCTTTCAAGTTGGGGATGCTGTTTTGATCCCAGATAAGCCTTTCTGAAATCCTGATTTTAATAACATGGAAAGCATCCAGAGGAGTAGGAATAATGCACTGGCTTTGCATTTTCAAAGTGCTTTACAAATACCAGCTAATGAATTCTCAGCGACCTCCTCCGTGGGTGAGGATGTATTATTAGCCATGTTTTACAAAGGCGGGAAAATGAGGCTGAGAGGAGAAAACCAAGATTTCAAGATTTCAAACAGCCTACAGGTCGCGGGCTTCTATGGCCAAGGGGCTGTTTGAGACATCTGGTTTGCAAAAATGCTCAGCACCCACTTTTGTTTTAATTAGCTTTGGCATCTCTGAATGGAGCCAGCTCCCTTGCTTGTGGGAGGACTTGGATTTCCAGGCCGGACCACACTCACAGCCATGCACCACCCAGATAAGCAGATACCAGAGGTCTCCTCTGCCCTCAAAGTTCAGCAGTGCAGGTTGAAGATGTTATTTAGTATCATTTTTCTAAGCCCATGAAATGGCTGGAAAAGGGAGATGCACTCAAATCCCCGATCAGGAAATACTTACTGATGTGTTCAACAGAAAATAACTCCATCTCTCAAAAATAAACTAAGTTTTAAATTGCTTATTCATACTCCCACAGACCTGCAGCGGTGCTCAGTCCCTGGGCAAGTCTGTCTGTCAGCACCATGGAATTCTGCTCAGCTGCTTCCCAACAGGTATGGTTATCCTGGGATTGGAGCTCCTCAGGGGAGGGGATGCAGTGTGCCCTGAATTACATGGACTCCTGAGGGAATATGAGAGAATTTGACAATGTGCCTTGCCCCATGGATGGAGATGAGGGCACCCAACCCTGCCCATGGCCTGGCAACCCTTGTGTGTGCCTCTCTGCCAGCCCTTCGCTTGGCTCAGGACCAGGTTATCCACCTTCTGAAAAACCCTTCTTGCTTTCATCAGACACCATCTCTTCATTCTGCTGCCTGCTGAGCATGGCAAAGATGTCTCCAAAACCCACCTGCCTGGCAGGGCAGGAGCTCACAGGAGCCCCGGGACACTTTCCCCTGACACATATCCATTGTCCTCCACAGCTGGTGACTGACGGCTGCCAAGCACACAAAAATGGGTTCCAGTGGGAGCTTACACCCCAAAACTCACCCTAAAACTCACCCCAAAACTCAGGCTGAGCTCAAGGGAAGGGGAGAAATCCACTGGGGCATAAGGGAGAGTCAGCTTCAGGTTATAGACTTGTTCCCAAGGCAGGGACAATCCAACGAGGCTCAGGGGACACCAGGAAGCCTGTGGCTCTTATCTCCCACCGCTGCCCTCGCTGGCCTCGGAGTGATTAAATATCTGCCTCGTGCAGATGGGATTAATTGCTGCTCCTGTCAGGGGAGAGGTGCCTGCCCTCCTGCCTGGCACGGACACACCATTCCCCTCTCCTTAATGACAGTAAGTGGTTGCTGGGGGCAGACCTCAGGAGCCACATTCCCTATTTCCACTGAAATATCCTCTCTGCAGGATACCTGCTCCCCGCCAAAAGCTTGGCAGTGCTGTTTGCTCAGTCTTGTGACTTTTATCAGGAGACTCATAATACTCAGGGCCTTCAGCAGGACTTCACGTCCAAGCCTCATAATTCTGTAAGAGAGAAAATCAATTATATCCATCCAAAGTCCAAATTCTCAGTTTAAAAAAAAAAAATCCATCAAAATACTTCTATTTTTATTAGAAACATCAAATTGTTTTTGTTAAACCCCTGTGATGCTCTGCCTGTTTCTTGGTTTCTCAAAGCCTAAATTTTGACCTTTGAAAGACTGGCAGCACTGCCAGACTCTCAGAGGTGCGGAGCCCTTTGTAAGAGCTGAATGCCACTGTCTCCCAAAAAACCCACCCAAAACCCAAACAATGAAGGAAGTGCATGAACCCAGCAGCTCCTGTTTGCTGCCCCCACTGCATTGTCAGTGACAGGCTGTTCCCTCGGCCAGGGCAGGGAGGTGACTGATGGGGAGTTCCAGAGGATTTTCAAGGAGCTCCCAGTGAACTCAGCATATCCGGGGTGCTTGGGAGAAACCTCAAACCCAGCCGGCAGCACGTGGGAGATCCCCCAGCCCCATTCCAGAGACGGAGAACAGCAGCATTTCCAAAATCCCCGGTAACTCAGCACTGAGCGCCGTGAGCCCCGGGAAGGAGCAGAAGGCCAGGATATATCCCGTGGTTGTTTTACCCGGGTTTGGAAGGAGGAGGGTGGTAAACACAGAACATGGTGGCTCCCGCCAAGCCTGCTCCCAGGGCAATGTGTTCCTTTGAGCCATAATTGATTCCTGCCATCAGGCACCAGCCTGCTCTCCCCCAGGGTCAGCGCTTTCCCACATCCAACCCCATTATCCCGCAGACCATGCCTTTTGTACAACACACTCCAGCTATTCATGTGCAAAGCAGCTGTAATCCCCAGACCTTTCAGAGTCAATATACCAGGAAATAATAAATCCCTCTTGTGCGCTCTTGAATATGCCGAGAGGTGACTTGTGGGAATTTCAGCTGGGCAGAAAAATAATAAATTCTCCTTAATTTTTAATTATTCGTGATACTCACTGTACAAGGAATATGTCATTGGGGCATGACGACTTGGGGGTCACCACACAGGCAGCTATAGAAATTGCTTTTGCCTCTAACAACCCGAAAAATGCAGATCAAATTGTCTCAGATGTTTCTTAATGATCAAAGTCCACTTCCCTTCACTCATGCACCTGGGAATGGCAGCATATTAAACATTCTGGATCTGAAGAAAAACTAATTAAAAAAGGTTAAATCTGTGAAGAATGTCCTTTACAGTATTAAGACCCCTTTTTGAGTGGGTTCTGATGTCTCAAGGAGGCAAGATAATGCCATGTTAATGACATTTAATGGAATATTTCATACAATAGGTCTAATAACAACATAACCTTTTCCCCTGGAAGAAGCAGATTTCCTTCAACTCTCACTCCACTGGTTCACATGCAGAGTTATGATTCCCTTGAGGGAACAGAAGCCAATCCTGGACAGCAAGTTTTACATGGTTATTTCTTTATATATTGCCTTCCAGCTGAACAGTTTTTTAAACAATTTTCTGTGTCATGTCACTGAAAGACCCGGAGCAGAGCATGATAGGCAGGGTTAGGGTTAGGGT
>VYXC01009307.1:0-12953 GCA_013397175.1 Platysteira castanea
GCCGGGCCGTGCCCGCGGCCCTGCACAGCCCCGCGCACCTCCACCAGCCCAGCTGAGTGCATTCGCCCGTACCTGAGGCATTCTTCGGCGCAGCACATGCATGCAAATCGTAGCCACGAGCAATTAAATACATACGTACCGTTAATTACGTGTTTGCATACATCAAGCACGTCCCTGACAGGCAGCAGGACGGGGCCCAGGGACGGCTCCTTGCACCTCCCTGGTGCTCCCAGGACAGGCAAGGATGTGAGTGACATCTGTGCCCTGCCTCAGGTGGCATCTGAGGGGCACCCAGCATTTCTTTGACACCTGAGTGCGGCAGGTTTAACGATGTCACAGGAGGGGGGTTTTAATCCTGACCTCCCCTTGCCTTCCCTGGCACTGGGGAGATGAGAACAGGCTTACAGCACTTTATTATTTCTTTTCCCCTTGCTCTGGTCAATCCTCTTTGCTCAGGCCTGGATCCCTGCTGAGCATCCAAGGCCTCGGCGGCACAGGGAGCGGGAAGAAGCGGCCGAGGCGCCCTGGCTGCAGCGTGCAGGGCTAAATTTGGCCCCTGTGACTTCCTCCCGTGTGGGACACCCGCGTGGTTTTCTTGTCTCCTGTTACAGATAACGCAAAGGCCGGTCCTGAAACCGCAGCTCGGCGAAAGCCTGGCGCAGCAGGGAGGAGGGACAGTGGGGACAGAGCAGGGATCAGGGGACAGTCAGGGGGGGTCCCAGCCCGCCGGCTCAGCCGTGGCTTTGTGCAGCCTTGGGCAGGTCACCTGGCTCCTGCAGCGCTGGTCCTCGGCCCTCCCCAGGCGTTTCTTCACCTTCCGAGAGGGTTGCAAAACAGTCGTTGTTCTGTTCCGAGAGATGCCTGCGGTTCTTTCACGCCTATCGGGCTTTTTTCCTTGAAACTCCAGTGCCAGAGTCAAGTGGTTATGTCAAAATGTGTTTGCATTTGGAACAAAAAAAGAGTTTCTCAGCCTTGTGACCCCGGAGGGAAGTTTGTGACTACGTGCCCAGGGGCTTGGCTGCCTGGAGTGGCCCAGCCTGCTTGGGAGCACCTGCAGCTCCAAGGGTCCGTCTGCCTCAGGGAGTTTGGAGCTTGGTTTTGACCCCTCTATCTGCACCACAGTAGAGCTGGAAACTGCAGAATGTTGCCCTTGCTCTGCAGAAGCTCCGAACAGAGAAAAACAGACCAAAAAAAGGAGCCAAAGGGGGTTGCCAGTGCAGCACTCCACCAGCCCGCCTCGCCTGGAGATGGTCTCTGCTCATCCCAGATGTTTTTCCCAGCCGTGGTGTGGGACCAGCTGGGTCACCCCCACTGCACCCCGTGTGCTGAGCTGGAGGATGTCCCTGTCCTGCCCCGTGTTCCGACCCCGGCACTGCCCCCAGGAGAGCCCGGAGGAACCCCACGTTTGAGGAGAGGGGACACCACTGCCGCCCCTGGTTATTTCCCTGCCGGTCGCTCAGTTATTTTTGTTAACGCTTATTAAGGAAGACTTGGGAGAGCTCTTTGTTAAGGGCTCACACTCGCTTCAATTAAAGGCTAAGAAAACTACCCAAGCGTATCACTGACTCATCGGAGAAATCCCGACCAGCACGTAGCCAGCTAAACTCTGTTCTTGTTTTCACAGCTAAAGGACCGAGAGGGGATACAGGAACAAAACCTGCGAGACTCGCAGCTAAGCCAGACGAGAGGGAAATGGAGTTGGAACCCACTTCCCTCTCGGCAGTGCCCGGCTGGGCCCTCCCAGCCCCTCTTTTACCCTGAGCAGAGCGAGCCCAGGCGCTGAGAGAGTCCCCGGGGGGAAGGACTCGCAGGAGCTCTATTTAGAAAGGGCAAGTCTGTGCCAAACCTGACGAACTTTCCTTTACCCAGAATTATAACTGGAAGTCTAAAAAGCCACAGTGTTTGAAAACACATATTTACATTATATATGCCCCAAAGCAGAATAAACAAAGGTTAGATTTGTAAACTCTCCGTCTTAATTAAAGCAGCACTGCTTAGGACAAACCCACATAACAGGCGGCTTGAAGTGCTGTGTTATTTAATTTATACCTTCCAGCTCCCTTAGTCATGGAGCTGGGACAGCGATAGCATCAGCAGCCACCCCGCTGTGCAGCACACAGGGAATTTCTAGGGCACTGGGAACCGTGTGGCCCATTTACCGCCGGCCCGAGGCTGCGCTTTTCCGCCTTTTCAAGCTCAAACCTTCCCTCCTTGGCACTCCCCACGTTGTTAGGAAGGAAGGGATTGCTGCCGGCTGTCTCCTGCCTCCAGCGCCGGTGCCGAGGCTGCTTGTGAGGAGCCTCCCGGGGCCGGGGCAGCACCGGAGCTGCCAGAGCCGTGCTCTGCCCCAGCCCCTGCTGACCGCCCCTGCTCCGCTTCTGCTGGGCCAGCGTGGGCTTGCATCACTTCGAATAGAAGCTGTGGTCAAATATTTCAGCTTTAGAGGAACCCCTTTCTGTTCATGCTCTGAGTGACACAGCGGGCTTTGAATCTCGCAGCTCTGTGGGGCTGGAGAGCCCTCGAGAGTGTAAATAAGCTGTGCTGATGGTACTGAGAATGTGCTCCCCGCAGGCAATTTCCCTTCAGCTGCTTCCCAGGTTCTGTCTTCTCTGGTTTCTCTCTTCGCAGCCTCGATTCCCTCTCAAAGTGATCAGGGACACTAAACAGAGACAGTGAATTGCATCTGCGGGAAGCAGGTGTGGGAGCAGCGTGTGCCTGCTGGGAGGAACCGTGGGATGATCCAGCAGCCTCGGAAGAGCATCCCACGGTCTCCCACTGCCCAGCACCTGCTGGACGAGCATCCCTGACCTGCAGCCAAACGAGGGTGGAAGATGCTGCAGGGACAGGCAACCCACTTGTGAGGCAGAGGGATATATGGAAATGGGAACAGAAAGAGAAGGGGAAAAGGAAAAGGAAATAAAGGAGAAGGGAAAGGAAAAGGAAAAGGAAAAGGAAAAGGAAAAGGAAAAGGAAAAGGAAAAGGAAAAGGAAAAGGAAAAGGAAAAGGAAAAGGAAAAGGAAAAGGAAAAGGAAAAGGAAAAGGAAAAGGAAAAGTTCTTGCCAGATGGCTGCCCACAGTCACGGTCTCCATCCCCCCTTCGGGGATGGCAGTGATGCTCTGCCCTGCCCATGCCACGCCAGGGCCACCACCCAGCCGGCCCCAGGACTCGCTGCCACTGCCGAGAGCGCCGGAGCCTTCTCGTAATTAGCGCATCTGAAAGATCGCTCCACTTTTCAAATGAGGGAAATAGGATGCAGGAAATTAGCAGCCAGCTCGGCTGAAGCACTGAGAGGCAGGACGGCGATCAGTGGGGAGCGAGGAGCTGCTGCAGGGGAAGGAGCGTTGTCAGTGGGACTGAGCAGGGATGGCTGAGCGCTGCTCCCTGCTCTGGTTTCCTGATTTGAGCCCCAAACTCTGCGGTGCGTTGCTGCAGTGAGGGGTAAGGAGGAGGGAGAAGGCAGTGTGATGCCCAGGGCAGTGGGGTTGTGCTGCCAGGGCCACACACGGCTGTGACAGTCCGTCCGGAGCTGGGTGTCAGCTCCCAGCTCACACTCACCCTTCCGGGGCTCCCCGAGGGCCGGGCGATGCCCGTGCTCCCGCCAGGCAGGAAAAGCCTCGCGGTTACTCCATGCTTTAAGCATTCCCTGGTGAAAGCATTCCCATGGCAAACCGCCCTGCAATGGTCACTCCCTTCCCTGCGGAGCTCCCGAACTCTTCCTTCCCTGCTGCACCTCCCGCACCCTCTGTCCCCCCTCGGCCCCGCTGCCGCACCTGCCATGGGAAACCCTCCCTGCCTTCCTGGGATTTCCTCATCCTCCCCAATCTTTGCCACCCCTGCGAATCCACCCCTGTCTCCGCTCCCGGGGTGCCGCAGCAGGGGCATTCCCGCTTCCCCGCAGCCCCAGCTCCGCTCTTCCCGCGGGGCGCGGGGCTGGCCGCCTTCCCCCGCGGCTCGGCCGCTCCCCGGGGCCCAGCACACGCCGGGGCCGGCCGGGAGACGCTCGGAGCTTCCGCCGGGGAGGGACAGCGAGCCCCGGGCTATGTTTAGCCCTGCGGCCGCACGCCGGGAAGCGCCGTTATCTCTTCCCACCTCCTTGTCCTCGGCCGCGCCTGGGCTAATCTCTGCTTGGCACCTTGAGCGCCGCAGCTGCCCCACGCCGCCGGCACCCAGCGGCTTTTTGTTGTTATTTTAGTGATCTCCGTCACAACTTTTTTTTTCCCCATAAAACGCCCGCTGTCATCTGCGCCCCGACGGAGCGGAAGAGCCGCCCCCGATCGCCACGCCGGCCCCGGGGATGCTGCTGGTGTGGCCTGCAGGGTCACTGCCCGTGCTCGTCTCTGCCCCTGCCACTGTGGGGACACACGTGGGGACACCCCCGGGCAGCCACACACGGGCGTGCACAGGCCTGGGCACTGATGTCACATGGTGGGGATTGCCCACACTTAATATCAAGTCCTAGAATCGTGGGATGGTTTGGGCTGGAAGGGATATTGAAGATCATCCAGTTCCACCCCCCTGCCATGGGCAGGGACACCTTCTGCTAGGCCAGGTTGCTCCAAGCCCCATCCTTGAACACTTCCAGGGATGGATGGGGCAGCCACAGCTCCTCTGTATCCTTGTGATTTACATGTTTTACAGACGAGGAGACACACAGCTTTCTCTGGGTCATATGGGACATTTCAGAGCCCTCCTGGCAGGTGCTCACCGACCCCTGCTCACCCCCTGCCCCGCGCTGCCCTCAGCACTCTGCCTTTGAACCTGCTGAACTCTGCTGCTCTCCAGGAAAACATTCCCAGTTTGATTTAAAAACTTCCCCAGCCAGAGCCTGTACCAATTACTTAGCAGCGCCCTGCTCCGGTTAATCACCAGTGACCATTTTTAGTAATAATTCCTGCGGGGCCAAGGACTGCAGGGAAACATCCGCTCCTGCCTTGCTCCCCTTCCCACCATCTGCCCCGGCTTCTCCCGGGCACGGGATGTACAGCAGCAGGCACATAAGGTCAGTGCGTTTAGGGAAAAACATGACCACTGAATTAGAGCAGCCGAGCCAGCGAGGAAATCCTAACGCTAATCCCTGATCTTTCACTGACACACGGCAAAGCTCAGCCGAGCCGGCTGCTTCCCTCCTCCCCAGCCACAGCTGGAAAACACGGATAATGCTGCATTACCTTCCCTGCAGGGCTGCTGCGATTAATAGCAGCAGAGAGCTCCGAAATCCTTCAGGGATGGGGATGGCAGGGATTAATATTCGGCTAGATGGTCCCCCAGGACCCTTTGCCAACACCGTGCCCCATTTTCTTTATTCTTTGCTATTTACTTTAATTTTTTTCTGGGACCCGGGTGGTGTTTAATCTCATTTGGCAGTTATGGATTGTCTCCAAAATAATCAATGTTTGTGCATTCATCTGCATCGCTCAGCTGATCCCACAGGGATGAGCACGCAGTGCTGGCGGGAGCCTCGGGCAGAGCATCCCTGCTCTCACTGGCCAAGGAACCAACTTTGCTCCGTGTTTCCAAGGGGGAAACAAAACCTTTGGTGGTAGCAGGGAGCTCTGCCTCAAATTAATTTTGGAGCCGTTGGGAAAATATCCTGTATCATCGTGCAAATCAGGCAGAAAATGATGCTCCCCGTGCCTTCCCTCCCGCCTGCACCCTGTGTACTGTAAAGACACGCACGTGTGAGGATGGAGAATCAATGCCTCCAGAGTCTGCACAGCAGAATTTTTTTCCCATGTTTCATCTGGTATCAAAAAATCACTACAAAAATACAGCCCTGCCCTTTGTCAGAAGGAAAATACCAAGAGTTCAGCAAACTGCCAAGTTTTTCATGTTTAAATTTCCGCTGGCAGCTGCTCTCCGCAGCATCCCAGCCAGTCAAACACCCCGTGGGATCCAGCCAGCCCCAGAGCCCCGGATCCACGCTGGCAAATCTGCCCAGGTCGGCATCCGCGTGGTCTGAGCTCGTCGGGATCTGTCGCGTCATCATCTGCGCAGAGGGCAACCAAGTCATGCGAGAAACGGGCATTTCTTGAAAAAATACAGGACCCGAAGCGTGAATCGTGGTTGAGTCACTGAAACACGAAACTCGCTAAAGGGATGAATTAGAGCTATTAGAATATAGAGGTAATTACTCATGTGAACAATGCCCTGCTCGACTCTTTAATGATTACACAAATTAGTGCATAAAATTATGTTAATGGCCCTGCAAGCGGCACATCCACCCAGCCCGCCCGGCGGGAGGGGACACGGAGGTGAGCCAGGCCCCCCTCAGCACCCAGGAGCAAAGTGAGGGAACGCCAGGAGAGGCTGCAGCCCATCCTGCGGCTCTGCGCCCGTCCTGCCCCGCAGTTCTGCCAGGCTCCACGCCCGCCCCATGGCTCTGCCAGGCTCCATGCCTGTCCCACGGCACTGCTGGGCTCCGTGCCCATCCTGCGGCTCCGCCGGGCTCCAGGACCATCCTGCAGCTCTGCCCTGCTCCATGCCCGGCCTGTCCTGCAGCTCTGCCGGGCTCCGTGCCCATCCTGCGGCTCCGCCGGGCTCCAGGACCATCCTGCAGCTCTGCCAGGCTCTGTGCCCATCCCATCCTGCAGCTCTGCCCTGCTCCATGCCCGGCCTGTCCTGCAGCTCTGCCGGGCTCCGTGCCCATCCCGCGGCTCTGCCAGGCTCCGTGCCCGGTCTGTCCCGTGACTCTGCCCGGCTCTGCGCCCATCCCATCCCGCAGCTCCGCCGGGGCAGGACAAAGCACTGCAAGGACCACGCAGCGTGGTGGGTACAGCACTGACTCACCTTCAGGCGTGCGGGAGAGGGGTTTTAGGGAAGGTTTATTACACAGGGAGCTGCTTGGAATCTTCATCTTTCCTAATAATTCAGCTTTTTATTTGGAACCGCCCCAACTGCAATTCCAGATAAGCGGCTCTTCCCGTGCAGGTGCAGCGAGGATCATTCTGCACTCGGCATGGGGGACTCTCACCAAGGCTGGGGCTGTTTTTAGCCAATCTAGAAATGACTCTAATTTTGTTGCACAGCTAAAAACTCTGCTCTTATCAGGAGCAAGAAACCTCACGGCACAACCAACGCACACAGATCAGTGAAAGAATCCCCTCGTCTAAAGCAGAAGTTTCTGTTAGAAAAAAAAAACAAAAACCAACCAAACAACAGGGAAAAAAAACCCCAAACTGTGGTTTCCAGGAGAAACCACAACTTTTCTAACCGTTTCTATTTCGGAGCTAGTGCTGGGTTTATTAAGCGCGGGGCTATCGGGACGATGTGCAGTTAAGGAGGAGAGATTCCCTCCCTCTCCACGGCGCTTCCCGGAGTGTTTGCACAAAGAAGGCAGTATCGGGCCGGGCTGCCGGGCAGCTGCGCGGCCGAGGGCGGCACAGAGGGGCCACCCAGCCCCGGGGCGCACAATCGGCCTCAGTTGTACCAACAAAGCGGCACTATCGGAAGCGCAGGAGCATCGGAACAGGCGGATTCCCTGCAGGAATGGCGGAGCTCATCCAGTGCTGCCGGGTGGAAGCACCGGGGAGGGAGCGCTGCCTGCTCGCTGTGAGGCAGAAACCCGCCTGCTTCTGGATGGAAAAATGGTTTAGGAGAGGGGTTACACTTGGATGTCCCCATCTGCTTTAACAAAGGCAATTCCACTTCCCTACCCCTTTCCACCTTCTTCAGAGAGAATGGACTCTCAAAACATTTGGTTTCAGGGAGAATACATTCATAAAAGAAGACACCTGGTGCCTTTGTTGGCATCTGTTGAAATCTGAGCAAATACCTTCCCGGAGGCCGTGCTGGTGGAACAGGCACCACGGGCTGCCACCTGCAGCCAGCCCGTCCCCACTAAGGCACGAGGACATTAAAACCAGTGCCAGTTTTACCCACCAGCCCCAGCCGGGCGAGCTGATGGCTCCCAGGGCCCTGCCTGGAAGCAGATTCCCCACGGGGGAAGTCAAGCAGGCACTTCCTCAGATTCACTTTCATCCTTGGAGAAGCTGAAGGGCAAAAGAGATGGCACCGGGCTCCCTGGGTTGTGCCAGGCAGGAGTGTTGCTCCCAAAACTCACCGACTCCTCACCATCTCTGTCACAACGTTAATGAACTCATAACGTGGTGTAATTAAAAACTGAGAGTGTGTCAGGAGGCACAGCCTCCTCCAGTTAAGTTCTCCTAATGCTGTCAAACCTGGCTCATAGTACATTTCTGAGATCGTAATTTAATTCCTCTATTTTATGTCAATCAGAGAACACGATGTTCCCCCCGAGGATGGTGGAACACGCTGGATCAGAATCTGAAATTAAAACACAGGGCACTTGGGGAAAGCTTTGCTTCACCCTGTGGCTTCCCTGCTCCAGCAGTGCCTGGCTGTTCACAGCATGGGGACGGAAACAATTTTATGGGAAAAAAGGTGGAATGCGTGAGAGTTCCACACTGGGAACACACTTATTACAGGATCTCAAAGTGCTTCACCAACGCCACAGCTGGGACACGGAGAACAAAGTGAGTGGGTGATGCTGGGGCAGGAACTGGAGAGACCCCAACTCTCCCCTTGGAGGGGGATAGCCAAAATGAGAGAGAACTCAGGAGTGCTCCGTTTCCTTCCATTTTCCAGGGGGAATGGAAAGGCAGCCTTTCCACTCCGCAGGGAGGATCGCAGCCTTCTGGCACAGGTGTGGTCCCCACCGGCTCCGTGAGACTGCACCTCAGCCTTCCAGGAAGGTGACACTCCACAAATGCCAGCGTAGAGAACGCTGTGTTCCCATCTCCTCTTCCCAGGACTCACTGCCCTCCCGGGGCATCCACAGGGTGATCCAAACCGCTGAGATAATCTCAGGAGCAAACAACCCTCAGGTATTTCCCGCTCCAGTAGCTGATCCACACACAGGTGAGACTTGGAGCACATCCTGCACCCACTGGCTCCCTGGTGCCAGAACCAGGTTTGACAAATTACAGCCTTCCTGCACCTCCGGCACACACCTTGTACAGGGAATTCCACACCTTAGTTGGCTGAACTAGCCCTGAAATTGGTGCTCCACACATGGATGAGCTCCTGGTGAACCTGCTTAGAGCCACCAGCTCTGCCTGGACTCCCTGGGTCAGAACTAACACTTGTATTTCAGAGTGAGGATGGTGATGATCCCTCGGGTCTGCTGGGGTCCTTCACTCCTCCCCGTGTCCTTTGGAGAGTGATCCTCTCCAAACTCCACTTCTGTCCTGGCACAGTGAACTCTTCAGGTTTCCCTTTGTGAAGCACCCTGAGCACGCCTGTACCCTTTAAAATCGCTTCCACCTTCCTTCACCACCGGTGACAGAACAGATCAATTCCGAGGGGTGTGGGGTTTTTGGACCAAACTTCACCTTTGTTTCCCCAGCTCACACCCGTGTGCCCTGGGACCCCCACTGCCCTCATTTCCAACATGCTAACAAACTTCTCTGGCAGCAGTCACCGCACCTGCCCCAGGGCCACAGCCTCCCCTGGGCACCCTTCCACCCGGGAAGGTGCTGTGTCCAGCCTGGCCACAGCTGCCACAGCACTGCAATTCCCTGTGCCCACAGCTCAGGGCGTACCCCAAGATCCCAGCTCCTGCTGTTTCATCCACCCACACCAGTGATGGTCACCCAGACCAGTTCTGCCCCCATCCATCCTCAGGACAAGCCCACAACTCTCTTATTTTCCCCATGTGATCTCCCATCAACGCTCGTATTAACGCTCCCGCCTTTAAGCATGGAGAATTCATTCTTTTCCTCTCCCCATTTACCGAATTCCACCCATTTCCCAGGGAACTGATCCTTTATTGAGGAGAAGCTCAAACATGGACGCTTCCTGTGGAACACTCCGGCTCTGTTCCACACAAAAGGCTTTTGTGCAGATCCCCAACGCGAGGGCGCGGGGCGAGGACGAGACTCCGCGACCAACGATGACACGGGGCGTGTTTTTGTAAAAATTTTATTTGTCAAAGAAAAAAAAGCAATGGCCAATTGAAACCTATGTCATCTTTAGCTCCAATTTTGGTCTTTAAATTTAGAGAAATGACTTATTTACTTTTTTTTTTTCAAACAAACCCCCCTTTTTCCCCTTTAAGGTTTACCATCTACTCGTGCTGAATCCTTCCAAGGAGATTGCTCCAGCGTACCTCTCCAGGTCCTCGCTTTGCTCCTTTTACCAAAAAAATGCAAAACTCCATCGTGCATCTTAAGGGCTCCAATCGTCAAAAATAGGAAAAAAAAAATCTTTGGAATAGCCAATTGAGTTGAATAAAAAAATCCACACGAATGCGGTTTGGTTGGGGCAGGAATCCACTCCTATGTTCCTGGTAATTTGATCCCGCTCCATGAATCCTTGTAATTCAGCCTCCCTATCCTATCCACATTATGATTTGAATCCAATGATCCAGCTCCAAGGATTGGGATCCAGTGAGCCCTCTCCAATCCAAACCTTTATAACCAGCAAAACCAAAAAAGAGGAGGCAAAAAGTTAGATACTGTAATGAAAAAATAGGATTCTGGGGAATGATCAGTTATGTTTGCCATCAATTAATTCAGATGTACAGTAATAACTATCAATTCCCCAAAACAAACTTTCCAATGGTGATGCTCAGATAATTTCTTTAGAAATGTTAATTACTATTTGGAGGAAACATTGTAAATATTTACAATATGTCAACTGGAAATGCCAACATACTCAGCGCATTGGTGGGTACGAGGTTTTGTGGTTGTAAAAAATGGTTTTACTAAACTGGAAAAGCTTTAACTGCTCGGTCTATCCACCTACTATGGAATGGCTGGACTACAGCTGCACTCCCAGCTGGAGGGAACGTTAACAATCGGTGTTTTCACACGGATCGTGAGTCAATCGTGAATTAGTCTGAGGGGGCAGGGCTGAGACTTAAATTATTCCCCACTAGGTTTGCTATTTTTATTTTGCTTTCATTCTGGTACTTATAAAAATGCAACAGCCACGCTGTATCAGTCACACAGAGGACATGCAGATTTTAGCAGTATTGATATTATACTCTGATTAAAAGTTCTACTACAAGTGTACGGATACTACGGACATGGACACTTGTAACCAAACGCTGCGGGACAAATCAACCAATACTCCCCCCCCGGCCCCGGTTATTCCTTTAAAAAACTAGAATGGAATAGAGAATTACAAAAGCAGGGATTTGGCCACAATTGCCCCTCCAGAAAAAGAAGTTTTAAAAGAGAAGAGCAATCGCAGCCTGCGGTCACGAGAACATGCCTGAAGCGACACGTGGGGACACGTATGTGCTCGGCCTCAATTCCCCTGTCTCTCAGTATAAGGTCAATACTGCCAAGTTCATCTGTGACAATAGCACTTGGAGTCATACCATTGCCTCCATTATTGATCTGATCCTCCTCAATCCTCCTTTTGACAATCCTAAAATGATTGACATGTGCTCCACAATCCTTTAATCCAAAGCATTCTTAATCCATCTCTTCAGATATGTCTACAGAAAGACACACGAAAAGGCAAGATAAAATGTAAGATTCCCCCAGAAGAGACAAATTAGCCACAAACATCCCAACATCCCCAGCTCGTCTCGACCACAGCGGAACACTGAGACATTTACACAGCAATACCACAGCTCCAAGAATGTTGGTATTGAACTACAACTAAACCGGAACAATCCTGACTGACAGCAATTAAAATACAATTTACCAAAGACAGGAGGGGAATGTCGGTGTCGAGGAGCAAATACTCACTAGGGATTTTACACAAGAATGCAATTCAACACTTCAGCCAATTCGAGTAAAACAGTTGGAATTTAAAAAAAAAAATAATGAAAGACTGTACTAAGTAAAGGAAAACTGTGTACAACATGGGGTTCTACAAAAAGATCAGAGCTAGTGATGTTTATGTACGAGATCGGGATCTGCTGTGGCGGGGAGAGTAGCGTGGAGATCCTCTGCTTCTTCTTGGGGAATAACTGCGGCTTCTGCTGTTGCTTCGACTACGGCTCCTGCTACGACTACGGCTGCGGGACCGTGATCTTCCATAGCTTGGGCTTCTTGGGCCATCAACTTTAACACGGATGTAGGCAGTTTCTCCCTATTGAATAGACAGAACTTTCGATTGAAACGTCGAGGCTTCAGAGCCATGTTTCAGGCATGCTGACAGACTGCAGACAGCGTTACTACGGCCAGGACAGACAGCAGAGCTTACACGTCTATCTCCAGCCTGACCACACACTTATTTAGCTGCTTTGTAACCAAACAATGAACACCACACGTTCCTTACCTTCAAATCCTACTGTTAAGCCCCTTGTATCCAATTCTGGCCAAAGAAAGTAAGCGTGATACCTACCTCGTGAGATCTAAATTTAGTGTTATCCAGCTTTCGCACAGCGTAGGTCATGTCTTCCTTCCGCACAAACTCCACGACACCAGTGCCATCTCGGAAAACATCAGCATAACATACATCACCTGCTTCACGCATGTGATCCTTTAAATCCTGCCAACTTCCACTTGGAGGCAGCCCTACAAAAAAACCAAGACGTGACTTTAAAACCGGATTAGAGCTTCACCTCTTGCAGTTGCAGCAGCGGCACAGTGAAGGAGAGGAGAGCTCAGCATCGGGGGGACACCACTCCTCCGCTCCCAAAGCACACGGGACGATGCTTTTTAGGGAGAAGCTCGCAGCAGCACCGCGCCTGCAGGACCCCGGGGGAGCACTTGGGCTGAGAGAGAGCAATGACTCACCCGAGACGATCACTCTGTACTCCGAGCGCCGGGACGGGGGGCCGTACCTGCCCCGGGGGGCTCCTCCCCCGCCGCCGCCGCCGCCGCCTCTGCCGGTGCCGCGGCCGCTCCGAGGGAACTCCACGCGGAGGCGATACCCATCGTAGTCGTAGCCGTCCCGCCCGTAGACGGCGTCCTCCGCGTCCCTGCGGGCGGCACGGGGCGGGCGGTGAGCGCGGCCGCCGCACCCCCCCGC
>VYXC01009307.1:13035-70079 GCA_013397175.1 Platysteira castanea
CTGCCGGGCGGGCAACGGCGGCTCCGCGGGGGCTGGGGGGCCCAGGGCAGCGCCAGAGGGGTCTCACCTGGGGTCCTCAAACTCGACGAAGGCGAAGGGCGGGCCCCCGCGGCGGTTCTTCAAGTCGATGTCGCGGATGGCGCCGTACTTGTAGAACACGTCCTCGATGTCCTTGGTGCGGATGTCGGGGGGCAGGTTCCCCACGTAGATGCGGCAGTCGTTGTTGCCGGCCGGGCCGCGGATGACGCCGCCGCCGGACATGGCGAGGTCGGCAATGTTTGCGGCGGCGCGGGGCGGTGCGGGCGGCGCGGGGCGGCGGTGGCGGGGCCGGGCCGGGCTCTCGGAGCGCTCGTCACCTCCCCCGACCGCCGCTTCAAAATGGCGCCCGCGGCTCCGCTCGCGCTGCCTCTGCGCGCACCGATCTCACGCCGGGACGCAGCACCGGCCGCAGCACCACCCGCGCTCACGGCGGACCAGCAGCGCACGCGTCTTCCGCCGCGCCCTCACTCCTCCGCCCCGCGCATGCGCGGTGTCACCGCAAAGTAGTCCCTCGGTTCTTGCCGCTTCGGAGAAGCCGAGTCCGTGCGGGTAGTGCAGCCGTGGGGCGCGAGGGTGCGGCGACCTCAGTTATGCCGTGCGCGGCCTCCAGTGCCGGCGGCAGGTAAAAGACGCGCCTCCCGGCAGCGGCCTAAACGGCGGCGGCTGCGTGACGTCACGTCCGGTGCGGCGTTCCGCGCCTTTAGGCCCGGCCGGGGAGGGCGCGGCCCACAATGCACTGCGCGGGACGGCGGGCGCGCTTGGCGCCAAGCGCGGGGCGGGTCCCAGAATGCAGCGCGGCGCGGCGGGAGCGCGCGGCGGGCGGGAGCGGCGGCGGTGGCACACGCGGTGTCCCCCGAATGTCCCCCGAGTGTCCCCCCAGTGTCCCCCGGGTGCCCCCGTCGGCGGCTGAGCGGCCGCAGGAACGCGGTCACGGCTCTGCCCCGGTGTGCCGTGCCTCGGGGACGGGAGAAGAGGGCTCTGCCCGCTCCCCGGGGGGACGACGAGGGCTGACCCAAAATGGCCGCCCTGGGGGCACAGGGAGCGGAGGCGGCCCCGGCCCCGGCCCGCTCGTCAAGTGGGCACCGAGCTTGCACATCTCCTTCAGCAACTGAAGCAACTGAAGTTTGCGGAAGAATCTGGGGGGTTTGGGGTTTTTCCCTCACTCACGGTGTGTCTGCCCATTGCTCGACCCCTGTGATGGTTCTTGAGGGCCCTTACATCCTTCACTTGGAGCTGAGCACGATGAGCTTGGGCAAAATAAACTTTAAGAATGAACTTGACTTGGTCAAATTGGAGGAACAAAAAGCGTTAGAAATCAGGGCAAAGTCGCATCCCAAGTGGATACACTGGAGGACACTGCCGCGGGCTGTGTGCTCCTGCAGAAGAATGTTCTTTATAGTGCATTTCTGAAGGTTTAATGTAGGGTCACGTGAAAAACAGACTCAAATGAAGGCAGAAAAGGATATCCTGGGGAAGAAGCAGGACAATCATATCCCAACTATGTTGTGTTTATAAAATTATAATTTAAATAAAAGCCACTTTAAAATACCAGTGGAGTCCTCTGCGTTGTCACAAAGCCCTCACAGATGTGTTAAAGCAGCTTTAGAGTGAGCAACCACTCCAGTGTGCCCCAGTCCACGAGATAATACAAAAATGTTGGTGAGATCATGCTAAAAATTATTGAAATAAATGATCTCATGCAATCTATGTGTCTCATTGATTGATCCCTGGGTGTTGTTTGTATTGGCACAAGAGATTCCGTGTGATGCTGGAGAGGTTCAGTCGCTGAAACCACCGTGAGGGGTTAAAACAATGTCAGAGTGTGGAGAAAACCCTTTCAGGCTCATGAGTTAATTAAGGGATTGTGAAAAATGCCTCCTGCCTCCTCCTTGGAGCCCATCACGCTGCCCTCATTTTTCACATGTTAATAAAAAATGCGTATTCCTCTGGAAAAACAGCAATCCGGTGGCTGACAGGGAAATATTTTCAGTGTAACATCATGACCTGCGTGACTGTTACAAATGCTGCTGGTTTTTCTCTCCCGGAGGTGGAAGGGCAGTGGTGCCTCTGCTCCAGGGTTTTTAATGAGGAATGTCCCTGCTGGGTCGCCTCGGGATTAAATAACAGCAGAAGGGTGAGGTGAGAGAGCCCATCTTCACGAGAGGGGGTTGGCAAAGGGTAAATTCCCAGCTGCCTGGGGATGTTCTGCATCCGTGACAGAGTTTTAGGGTTTCACAGTTCTCTTTGTAGGGGAACACAACGTGGTGAGCAGTGACTGCAGCCCCTGCAGCTCCAGCACGGATCTATGTGACTTCAGTGGGTGATTTGGGGGAAATAACGGGGTTTTAAGATTATTTCACAAGCAATTCACAATTTAACAAGCTGTTCAGTTATTTGCCAGCTCAGCAGAAACGCTTTTTGGAGTTCCCATCCCTGGAAGTGTCCAAGGAATGACAGGACGTGGCACTCAGTGATGTGCTCTGGGTGACAGGGTGGTGGTGGGTCAAGGATTGGACTCAGCGATCTGGGAGGTCTTTCCCAACCAACGATTCAGGGATTCTGAGATCCCTGGCAGTGCCCAAGGCCAGGTTGGACGGGGCTTGGAACCTCCTGGGGCAGTGGAAGGTGTCACTGCCCGTGGCAGGGGGTGGAACTGGGTGGGCTTTAAGGCCCCTCCCAACTCAAACCTTTCTGTGATGTTAAAAAATCCCAACAAGTCCCCTCCCCACAAAAAACCCCACAAAGATCCCGATTCTCCTTTTCCCAGGTACAGGAAAACTCCATCCTTTGCCAAGAAATGTCTCTATTTTCAAAAACTTATTAAAGCCACTGGAAGTTATTCTTAAAGGCATCATAAACCCGTGGTAAGTCTGCCTGGTCGGTGAAAACCCTGTTGCATAATTTCTTTTGTGTCTTAATAATCCTCATAACTGCTTTAAATGCTTCTCTTAATTACCTTAATGAAGTGTCTCTTTATAGAAGTATTGGATGTTTTCTTCCTCATTACCTTCCTTAGCTCTGTGTTACCAGTGGAGTGTTTGGTTGGATGTGCTGCAGAACACTTAATTCTCAGAGTCATTTCTGGCTTTCTAGCAAAACATATGTGGGGAATTAATTAGTTATGTAGAAAATAAATTACTGGTAAGGCAAAGGCAAATCATCTTGCTAAAAAAAAAAGAAGCCAACCATTGTAAAACGGCAAGTTTTTGTTCTCAAAATGGGAGCAGTGGAAACCAGGGCTTTCCAAGGGAGAAAATTGGTGAATAATGCAAATATTACCCATGTAAGATCACTGCTTATTGTTCCTCCTGATGAAACTTGGGAGGCAGGAGGTTTCCCAAGCAGAGCTGCAGGGCTGGGGCCGTGGCCCAGGGCCTGTCATCGCCCAGCCCTGTCACACAGAACCTGTTTTTCCTAATCCTGACTACAGAGCGATCCAGCTGGGATTAGTCCTGACTAATCTTACTGTGTTGCAAAATAACAGTTCATCAAAGCTCAGATTGTTTGGGAGAAAATGGTCACTTTTAAAAGAGGCATCTGAAGTAGTAACATTCTTTTTGAGAACTGAGCAATGAATTGTCCAAACTTGCCATTTCCCTTCTGTAACAGTCGTTTGGAATCTGCTGCTGCAGGGTTTTCCTTGGCATTTCACCAGTAACTTGAAACCACACAGGTTGTATCTTTGGGGTGAAATACAAAGCTGATATTTTGGATGTGTGTGTGTGTTCCATTTTAAATACTGCCTCAAAGTTATCAGACTTTCTGTTTTGCATGTAGGAAAAAGATGCAAAAATACCAGTTTGATTTTTTCGGAGAAACACTGAGTTTAAGATAAGACAAGGAAAGTGTGTGTAAGCTTGAAAATACTTCCCATAGCAGTGGATGGTGACAGAGCTCGTTTTGTTTATGCAGATTTATCTGTAAGCAAAGAGATTTTCTCTGCACATGCTGGGGCATGTCTGGATGCAAACGGAAAACACAGCACACTGCCAGTGGGAATTTTTCCTGGAAGCCAGCCCAAAAGGACACACACGGGTGGAGACTTCAAGGAGAAAAGCCAGGCAAGCAGTGGTAACACCACCAGAGTTCAAATCGTCCCAGGTGGATTGGGAATGCTCATTTTTTAAATTTCCAAAACCCTGCTGTTTTTCCTTCATGAGAACAGCCACACCATGCAGCTGGCCCCACGATGTGCTCAGATCCAAGGTCTCTGGAGCAGCCACGGGGCACAGGGAAGCAGAATCAGTTAAATTGTGTGTGGTTATTTGCCTGGCTGGTAGCAATAAAAGGTTAATTAAAAAACATTAAAAATAATAAAAATAATGGGTTTGCTGTGATTTCTGCTGTCTTGTTTTCAGGTTACTTGGATTTGCGGCGATTCCCACATGCCAGCACACCATGGCTGGGGCTGGGAGGGAGAGGGGCAGCAGTTAGCACGGACCAGAAAGTTTCAATGAGTGCCCCCAATCCATTTTCATGGATTTATTTCCCTGGGAAGACATTTCTGTTCATCCAGAGCTCTGCCTTTGCTCCCTGCCTCCTGCTGTCACCGAATATCGCAGCAGCTGCTTGCACTGCTCTTCCCTCTCCCTGCCTGGTGGGATGCTCCAAGGCCTGACGTGGAGAGGGAGGAAAATGAATGCAAACTGTCAGTGTAAATAAACCTGCTAACGTTTATTCCTGCTAAGGAATAAATAAGTGGAAAGGAGCGGATCCATTTGGGTTGCTCCTTCCAGAGGGAACCTTGAGGTTTGGCAGGGACTGGGCAGTGAGGGTTTCCCTGCAGCTGCTCCTTTTCCTTTTGCTGTTTTCATTTCCCTGTGCGTTTCCTGGAGCTGCCTCCTTTCCCCTCGATGCATTCCACACTCCAGGCGTGTGGCACACAGCCGGCTGAGCCATCCACACCGGGATCCAGCGAGGAGCTGCTGCCATAGTGCGCCGGTGGCACAGCTCCGGCAGCGGGAGCTCACCGGCCCCTCCTGGCACTTCCCTTCCCACCACTTGTGTTCCAACTCGAAGTGAACGGTGCCATCCTGATACAGGGAACTGAAACAGTGTTTGTCCATTAGAAGTATTGATAGCTTCTAATCTGGTGCGTGGCAGCTGTCACCGTCCCCGCCAGGACACTGCAGGGCCGTGGCTCAGCCACGGGCAGTGGGAGCTCTGCACTTACACATCCCGGGATGTCTCTGTGGGGGCCATGCCACCAAGCCAAGCCTCGGGAGCGTGGATAGAGCTGGATCTCTTTGTTCTCCAAAAATAACCCCAATTTGCCAGGCCTGAGTGGTTTTTAAAAGGAGGTTTTCCATTAGCTTTCCATGGAGAGCCGCTGGCAGCGCTGCCGACGTCCCCGCTCCCTCCCCGGCTCGGGGCTTTCAGCACCACGTGGCCCCTGTGGCATCAGCGTGGGTTTGCTGGTTTTAACACAAGGAACTACAACGAGAGAGAAATGCATTAAAATTGGTTTCAAGCAGAATATTTTTAAATACAAATAAAGTTTTTGGAGCTGTTTCGTGGGCGCTGTAACTTTATGTAAACACTGGAAGAGGCGAGGGACTGCGATAGCTACGCAAAACAAAAACTCACGGAGACCAGGGCGGGAGGGACACTGAGCCATATATTTTTCCTGTCAGAGCTCAATGAAAGGCAAATAAACGAGGAAAAATAAACCCAACGTTTACAAGAGGCCCAGGGTGGGAGCAGCCGCCAAAGTCCAGAGCAGTTTGCTGATCCCAGTGCCCAGGTGCTGCTGAAAGAACTCTGCTCCCGCTGGAAATCCTGTTCCACAGCATTTTATTATCCAGACATTCTTAATCTAGGAAACCTCATGGTTCATATCCCATTAATTCTTAAGGAGAAGGATGCAAAGTAAGTGCTTTTAAATGAGCAGGTTAAAAGATGTGTTAGAAATTAGGAGTGGAGCCCTGGCAGCAGCTGTCCTGTGCTCTGCTCTGCAGGGCAAAGAAAAGGCAAGACAATTGGATTTATGTATGATACTGGACTTGCTGGTACCACAGTAGCCCAAATAAAACATTAAATACAACCTATTTTTTTCCCAATACTTCTTGAGGGCAGTAAATGGGAATATCAGGTCTTTGTCACTTAGAGCATGAACAATGGATACTAGTTTGATCATTTCCCAAGAAGTATAGAGGATAACATCTTTATCCTCTGAAATACCACACGTGAGAAAGAAAGGATCCAAGGAGCTGGAGCTGCCTGGGATGAGGAGCCTGGGACAGCTGGGCTGGCGAGGGCAGGGAGCTGCAGCACCAGTGAAAGCTGCAGTTACTCCATGGGAACAGTTAACCATAAATCCAAGGCTTTGGATAATGTCCTGGCATACCAACGACTTTTCTGCTTCTTCATTTGCCTTCTCATTCCAGAGGGTTTCACCACACACACACACACACACGTGTGGCATCCCCGTGAGGCTTTTTTGCTGTTAGCAGCAAACAATACCTGTGCTGCTGGGCCGAGGGCGAGCACAAAGCAGCACCTCCCCTTCTGTTTGCTCCGAGAGCATCAGTGCTGTCAGTGAGCAGTTGTTTTCCTCTAGGGCTCATTTTTGTTTATTACTCCTCTTTTTATTCCTCCCTATCCTCCCAGGCAGAGGACAGCTCTTCTCCCAAACTGATTGCATGCCTGCTAGGAGTTAAACACGAGCTGAGCACTGTGATGGACAGGGGCTGAAGTGCCCCTGGGCACTGGTGGGACTGGAATGAGCTGGAAATACGCCTTCCAGACCCTTACATTGGTGTTTTACACTGAGGGCATGGCGTTGAATGTCTCCAGCATCCACTGGCTTCTGGGTGCTCCATGGCAAAGCCAGGTGTGTGCGCTGGTGGCTGACCACGGGCTCACCTGGATCCCAGCACGGAGGCAGAGCCATCCCAGGGCACCGAGGGCTGTTCCCAAGGCCACGTGTCTGTGCAGAGCTGTGCTCTCCTCCCACGGATATTTCCGGGCCGTGGGACCTAAGCAGTTGTGACATTCCCGTAAGAAAACCACCACCTTTGCAAACTTTGGCAATGTTTGGCTGGAAGCCTCTGCTCTTTTCTGGCCATGAAGTGCATTCCTGACACCTCTCCCTGTGTATCCACGCTAACCATCCCCTCAGACTAGGGATGGGACTGGACCCTGCCCAGTAATTCCACCCTGGGGGTGCCAAGCAGGGGATGAGGTGCACTTGCAGCTCCAGACAGGAGTTCTCCTGGCTCGTTCCGGAGATGCCAGATGGAGGTGGATATGGGCTGTGCTCCCCTCTCTCGCTGCTCCTGCCCTCGTGCCCTCCTGAGCCTTTGGGTTGTGCTGGCTCGGAGCAGTGCTCTGCACAAGGACAGCCCTTCCCTCTGCATTTCCGAGGCCGATTAAGCAGGAGGCAGAGTAGCCTTAAGCATTCCTCTAATTAAAACAAAATCCCTCATGGCCGCTTACATACAGAGAGATATTACAGACTTAAGGGTTGTATAAAATGTGTATTTATTGATCAGATCAACTGTTGCAGCGCCTTCTGTAGAGCTCAGTGAGAGCAGCAGGATGACCAGGCTGGCGAGGAGGACGGGAGGGGGTTTGGCTGGAGCTTTCAGTGAGTCCAGCCCAGGGCGAGCCCGTGAGTACCCACCTGCTACATATACAGTTATATACAGGTGTATACACTGAAATACACAGCTGCCCAGCTAGGCATCACCCCCAGCACCCCTCTGGGTCCTGATTTCCCAGGCCGTTCCCTGGCTGCAGTTTGTGGAGTTGTACCACAGTGGGGTTGTTTCTGGCTGCTTTGCTTCTGAGCCCACTCAAATGGCCATTTTTCTGATTGCAGGAAGGCAAGAGCATTTCTGGTAAAGCCTCGGAGTGATTGAAGGACAGGACGTACTTTCCAGGGAGAAGCAACCACTCAAAAGCTTTTGCAGGCTGAGATTTTGTGCTCAGCAAGTTGCTCCAATTTGAAGCACGGTCCTAAGAAATGTGAGTGTGTGGTGGAAATGTCTGCAGGCCTGGATTAAAGCAGCGCTGGCAGATGAGGCTGTAGCTTCTACAAGATAAACATTACAGAAAAATAGTTTAAATACAGGGGATTCTATTTTTTTCCCCTCATTTTTTCCCTCACTTGGGCCAGGAACTGCTACAGCTTAAATAAATCATTGCAGAAGTGAGACTGACCTAAATTATTCTACACAGTGGAGACCTTGTCTCCTGCTTTTGGAGATTCTTGTATTTAAGCTGTGCCAGAACAGGGTTTAAGTTGTCTGTACAGCAGTAGCTCCTTCCTACGCCCTGGGGAGCTCGGGGGAAGGTGTGAGATCGGCTGGCGTATGCCAGCAAGGCTACTGGGGAGGCAAAGCCACCAGCTCACACACGGTGGGGGAGCCAGCAGGGATTTTTGGTGCCACACCATCCCGTGCTCGGTGCTGGCAGGTTTCCCTGCCCTGTGTGGGGCTGTCACTGTGCCGGGCTCCACTTGTTCCCAGTGAACACGCAGTCCAGCGCCTAATTAATTCATGCATGTGTGTCTAATCAGGGAACGCACAAGTGCCCGGATAATTTGCATTTGGGCACCCAAGGAGGTCATGCATCAGCATCCAAACTGACCCTGCGTGAGCACGCACAGATTCACAGTTAGAGCTCGCAAAGTGCAGGGTTAGTCCTGCAGGGAAGCCGGGTCAGCGCATCCATGGGTGGCTCATTCCCGTGCCCACGAGCCCCGATCAGGGCATGCATGAGCACCCGGGCAGTTCACGCATGAGCGTTATTTGGCATACAAATGCCCAATTAGCCTGTGCATGACTGCTCAATCATTTCATGCATGAGCACTAAGTGGTTTACACATGGTTTCCCAGTAGGTTCACTGGTGAGCACCCAGTGTGTTCCCGGAGCAGGGACTCCCCTGGGGACTGCAGCCCGTGGCTGCAAGAAGGAGCAAAGAGTGTGGCAGAGCGGAGGGAGTGCGGCATGGAGACGTGGCTGACGTGGATGTGCTGAGGTGGGGCAGGAGGAACCCCCACCCTGCAGCCAGCCCAAAGCCACCGGCATGTCTTGGCACCTCCCAGCTGCTCTGACAGCAGCACCGTGCTCTGCGTGACCACAGGAACCCAGCTTTGGCAAGTGGCTCACAGGAGGGTGGAGTAAATGATCACAACAGCCCTTCCAGCCTTAAAAATGTAGGAAGCCTTTGATGTGCAGGCAGGACGCCTTGCAGATAAACCACGTTGGGTGCAGGGCTTGTGCTGGAGCACCAGCCCTAGGAGGGGGAGCACAGAAAAAGAAAAATGGAGAAACTCAAAGTAAAGTTACCGATCGCCCTGGCCCTGGCCCTGCAAGCAGCTAGTCTGTGTCCCCAACCCTTGCCCCATGGCTGACTTGGGGCCCTGCCCACTCCACTGTGGGAGTGAAGCCACAAGACATGGTCAGAGAGTATGTGGCTTTGATGTGACCTTTCCTTCAGTGTTTATGTTGTCTCCAAACCTGTTTTTCTGTTCAGAAGAGATCAGATTAAAGGAAGTTGCCAGCCCTCAGTGCATCCAGCCAGTCTAGGAGCCTGGGCTAGGATGGTGGGAGCTGGGAGCAGAGGGCTGGGTGGCTTCTCACCCCTCGCTCCCCTGCACGCACTGAGGCAGTTCTTACGTCCCTGTGCTCATACGACCCTGCCGAGATTCCAGAGAGACATCCTTATTTATGGATCCTGCATGAACTGCACACCGCGAGTCACTCGCAAAAACTTGCAGGGAGCAGCTGACCTGAATCCATATTAATAAGGCTCACAAGTCGTGGAGTGTTTTCTCTCATGCCTGTGGGATGGCAGGAACGTGCTGCCTTGTGGCACGCAGGGTTTAGACAAAAAGCCGTCTATAGCCTGTCACATTTTTAAGCCCGTTTGCCTTGGAGATAAGCCCAGGCTGCCCTGCCGTGGTGCCACACTGCAGCTGCCTCTGCTCCAGGGAGACAAGGGGAGACAAGGAGTGATGGCTCCCTGCACGCTGGAGCCAGGGAAAGGCCATGCTGGCTTTGGGGACGGCGTTGGGGTTTCAGAGCCCCAGTGTGTGATCCAGTCCTACAGAGCAGCATTTCTCCTTGGGCAGAGACACCTCAACCTCGGCACCCACGACCCAGCTGCTCCCGCAGCAGTTACAGGGACGCACCCTCTTCCCAGCTGGGAAAGCTGGGGGATGGTTCCAGGTGTGGTATTCCTGCACTCTGGTCTCACGCTGGGATGAAAGCCTTTGCAGATCAGGCAATAAACCAGGGGACTTGGGGCTGCTCTTGCTGTTAAAGGACCACTCATGGTGTTCAAACCCTCCGCGTCAGCGGTGGCAGCTCCCGCGGGAGGTTTTAGAGCCTTTCCTTTTATAGGGCTTTTTCTTTTTCCACGGGATTTATCAGGTTCAATAGCGGGGATTCAGGGAGATAATAACGTACATTAACCAGGGCCCTGGAAACTGCTTCGCAAACAAGATTGATCAAAGCAGCCCAGGATGGAGAGCAAACCCTCCGGAATGCGCTTTGCAAAACACTTGCCAAAACAATTGACTCCTGGTAAAAAATAACACATTGGGCAGCCCTGGGGGGCTGTGCTGTGGAGGGACCCAGCTCCAGCAGCCACAGTGCTGGTAGGGGGCTGCAGCCATGAGCAAGGGCTTTTGTGGATATGATAAAGAGGCCAAATCCCCCTTGGGATGGAGCAGCAGTCCTGCTTCAGGGTGCCCACACCCTCCATTCCGCTCCAGAGGGGAATTAATAGAAGGTGCTTTACTGCTGCTGTTGTTTTTATTGATTATTGGCAAAGAGAGTGACTGATGGTGGAGTCTAGAGAAAGGAGGGGAGCAGAGGTGCAGGAGACATGTGGGAGGAGGAGAGAGGGAAGGAATTCCTGCAGGGACAGGAGATGAAGGTGACATTTCAGCTGTTGTCTGCTGTGGATCTGTGCTATAAAATAAGTCAGTGTGCCACGTCCATGGCGGGGCAGAGCAGAAGTAATAGGCTGAGTCATATCAAAGTGAGTTTAGGTTAAATATGAAAAATTTCCTGTGGGGGACGTTTCTGCAGAGGTACAGCATGGAAGTGGAGCTGGTGGAAGGAATGCTGCAGCCACACTCACACTGTCAGCCCTGCATTTGGATCTCAGACCTCTGCATTTCTTGTGGCAGATGGGCACAAAGTCTGTGGTTTTTTACTTGTAATCGCCTGGGATTGGAAACACATCCCGGGGGAAGCATGTGGCCACAGGGCAGGAGGAGCACAGCCTTAGATGGCAAACTGCTTCTCACGCCAGGCCCTTTTCCTGTGAATCTCTGTGAAGTGCTTTATATAGTCCACTCAGAGGAATTTATAAACAAATGCCTTTTGTCACTCTTCAGGAACGCATCTCCCTCCATCTATTCTCCAAGCTCTTTCTTTGTCAAGGCCACGCTCCTTCCAGGGCAAGGAGCAGGACTGAGCCAGGCAGGAGCAGGGCTCCTCCACCTCCTCTTGCTGCCGATGCTTTGGGATGAGGCAGGAGATAACTGGGATAGGGTTACACGAGGATTAAAGAAGCAGCCACCAGCTCTGGAGCCAGCTCTGGGGACTGTAGACTGTCACCATTTCAGTCGGGGCCACTCTTTGATACCTTGTCCCTTTGCCCCTCAGGCCAGCTGCCTCCTGCCCTGGGCTGAAGGTGCCCATGGGCTCCTCCAGGACAGGAGGAAGACAAGTGCTGGTTCTGCACTGGGAAAATACCAGGAGGTCCATATGATGTGACTCTTGGGGATGTCCTGTGCAGGGTTAAAAGTTGGATTCAATGATCCTCGTGGATCCCTTCCAACTCAGAGTATTCTGTGATGGGAGTCCTCGTGGGAAAGCCCGGGGCTCCCACTGGGTGGGACAGACAGGATAAGGATCACCCAGCAGCTGCCTCTGGCCTTAAAACCTGCCGAGCCCCATCAGCTGCCGGGCCTCGGCTCAGCACTGAGAGTAGAGCACAAACCTCCCCGATGCGATGCGAACGGCGGCTCCGTTCCAAGGCTCTGCGCCGCCCGGGCTGGGATGCTCATAAAACAGATCCACAAGGCTCAGATCTGCTGCCTCAACAGAGACTCGGCAGAGCTATAAATAGCCCAGCCAAGCGTGGTGCAGCGAACCTGAGCGGAGCCGGCTGCCCTCGTGGGCAGGCGCTCCGGGAGCTGTGTGGGGCCGGCCGGCTCGGCCGCCCTGCAGCGTGGCCTGGGGAGCTGGCCCGCTCTGGCCGGGCAGGCCAAGACTGTGTCACCTGCCCGGGCACGGCCTTGTCCCCCCCTGTGCTCGTACAACCTCAGTGCCGGGCACTGCAGTGTTCACTCACCCTCACTTGCTTTTCTGCTGCTGACTTCTTTCTTAAAGCAGGAGCTCGGGTCTGGTTCCATTAAGGAACAGTAAATATTTTATTTGCTGTTGGGAGTTTTGACCAGTATCTCACAGGCTGCAAAGGTTGCACCAGGAAATATCCATTTCATTAGCAAAAGGGATCGGCCCATTTCGGGGCTGCTGGCTCATGGAGTGAACCCAGCCTGTCCCCTGGGTGCTGTTACCAGCTGTAAGCTTGTCTTCATTCAGCAATCACATCAGGGAGGTTTCAGGACCTGGAGTGGTTTTCTTGGTTCTCAAGGCCATGCAGGCAATTAAAACTGGTCTTGTTAAGAGGCAGCTGAGCCTGGGCAGCGCTGTCTCCCTCACTACTGTTCGGGCTCTGCATAATGGGAATGGGGACAGCACAGGAATCAGGGGTTTTTGTTTCGCTGGGCTTTTCTTCAGGTAGCTTCTGCAAAGGGCTTCTTGGCACTGCTGCTCGAGTGAAATGGAGCAACCAAAACGGGAGCTGGCTGGCGGCCAGCCCGGCAGACGGGCGCGCGGGGGCAGCCGGGGGGGCAGGTGGAGCACGGCTATTGAGGGCAGGAGCCCCGCGTGGGACAGCCAAGTGTCTGCAGTGCCAGGGTCACACCTGTGTGCTGGGACCCCTGTGCAGGAAAGCCAGGTGTGCGAAGCGCCGGGGTCACACCTGTGTGCCAGGGTCCTGCTGGCCTGGTGATCCCTCACTGCCGACCCCGGCGCAGGATCCTGAGAGCTCACGGGCAGGTGTGTGAACAGAGGGGTTTTATTCTCCCCTCTTGGCTTTCGCGTGTCTGTGGAACATCCTATGTTCTCAGGGTGAATATACGAGGAAGCAGCTCAAACAGCCACATGTCACCCCAGCCTCTGGGTGTGCAGGCACAGTTCTCAGCGGCGCAGTACCAGAGTTTGGGATTTTATCAGCTTTCCCACACAAAACAAAGCTGGCAGGAAAAGGACCTGGCAGGACGCCCTGAGACATCCCAGGGGAAAAGCGGTGACTCCCACAGGATGTGGGGCTGGCAGTTTAGTGAAAGCTGGTCGTTCCCCAGGCTTTGCTGGGCATTCTCCACACTTTGCTCAGTTTAAGAAAATCCCAAGAAACACTGGAACACTTTTGATGGGTTCAGGAGGGGGAAGTGTGTCTGGGGAGATGCTGAGTCCTGCAGGGGACACCGAGCACCTGCCTGCTGTGACCCAAAAACCTGGACACTTGGGGTGTGTCGTCCAGCTCCACAGAACATGGATCTGTCACAAATGGGGTGCAAACAGTCTCGGGGGCCTTTCACACGTCCCTCTCTTCCGTTAGTGCCTTTCAGCTGTAAGTATGTGCCACTGTGGGAAGACATCTCAAGGCTCAGGAGATCCATGACCACCATAGGTTGGAGATCTCAGGTGAAAGGTGCCATTGAGGTGCAAAGCTGCAACTCATCACCAAGACAGGACTGAGTTTGACTCAGGTTGAGCCCTCTGGTGTGTGACCCAACCCAGTGAGCTCCTCTCAGAAGGGTTGAGGCTCCCGCTGGGGATCGGGGTCCCCAAGGCAGAGGGGACCNTTTGAGCGCGGCGCGGCGCCGGGGCGCAGAGCGCGCTGGGCGCCGAGCGGAGCGGGCTGAGGCAGCGCGGCCGGGCCTCCTCACACCTTCTCCTCCTCCTCGGTGCCGTGCCTCGCCCTCCTGGGGTGGCCCTGTCACTGTGAAGGTGAGCGATGCCTCCGCTGGGCCGGGGGTCTCCAAGCCTCGCCCGGCACCGGTCGCTCCGTGTGCGGGGTGGCGGCGGGGCCGCCTAGAGGGCGGAGGTCGCTGCCGGGACCGGGTGCGGCCGGCCCCTGAGGAGCGATCGGAGCCCGCCCCTCCCTAGGGGTCCGCGCCGCTGCAGAGCCGGCCCCGCTCCAGGCAAGGTCACCGCGGCCTCGGGCGCTCCCGGAGCTCCCCCCGTGAAGGTCACGCAGGGCTCCGGCTCCCGGGAGCCCTGCGGGGGAAGGGGCTGTGCCGCACCCCCTCCCAGACCCCTTTTCGGCCAAGGTGGTGGATGCGGTTTGTGCAGGGGTTGGGCCCCTTCCCCAGTCGCGAAATCCATGCTGTCCTGGTGTGGGAGCGGTGGGTCCTGGGCTTGGATCCCGTTCCGAGCCGTGGGATCTGTGCTGTCCTGGTGGGGAAGCGATAGGTGCTCCCATCCTCGCGATCCATGCTGTCCTCATGGGGGGGGTAGTGGATGCTGGGCTTCAGCCCCATCTCATTTTAGGGTTCTATCCTGCTCGGAGACGGAAGGAGTGGTTACCAGGGGGCTTGTATCTCATACTCTTCCCAAAGCCCCAGCTTGTCCTGCTTGAGTACTGGGTTTGGGACTCAGGCTCATTTTAAGACCTCATCCTACCCTGGAAGGAAAAGGGTTGGGTGCTGGCTTGGGCCTAATTTCCCTCCCAAGGCCTCATACTACCCTGGAGTGGCAGCTGGGGCTGTGGTCGTCCTCCTCACAGACTGCATCCTTTGGGGGAAGGAGTGGCTGCTGGAGCTGTACTGTTACCCCTTCCTAGGCCCATCTTGCCCGAAGATGGGTGCTGGGGCTTTGTGACTTTCCTTAGAGAGGGCCAGATTGGGTGGCAAGACCCCGAGGGCCACCTNCCCTTGGGGGAATCATGACCCCCTAGGGCAACAAAGGTCCCTCTAGGGATCAGCCGCTCCAGGGGATCAGACTCCACCCTCGGGGATCGGGGCCCGAGGAGCGGAGACCCGGGGTACCACCGGCCCCTCACGGCAGCCCCTGCCCCTCACGGCCCCTCACGGCGCCCCCGCCCCCCCGGCNGGCACCGGTCGCTCCGTGTGCGGGGTGGCGGCGGGGCCGCCTAGAGGGCGGAGGTCGCTGCCGGGACCGGGTGCGGCCGGCCCCTGAGGAGCGATCGGAGCCCGCCCCTCCCTAGGGGTCCGCGCCGCTGCAGAGCCGGCCCCGCTCCAGGCAAGGTCACCGCGGCCTCGGGCGCTCCCGGAGCTCCCCCCGTGAAGGTCACGCAGGGCTCCGGCTCCCGGGAGCCCTGCGGGGGAAGGGGCTGTGCCGCACCCCCTCCCAGACCCCTTTTCGGCCAAGGTGGTGGATGCGGTTTGTGCAGGGGTTGGGCCCCTTCCCCAGTCGCGAAATCCATGCTGTCCTGGTGTGGGAGCGGTGGGTCCTGGGCTTGGATCCCGTTCCGAGCCGTGGGATCTGTGCTGTCCTGGTGGGGAAGCGATAGGTGCTCCCATCCTCGCGATCCATGCTGTCCTCATGGGGGGGGTAGTGGATGCTGGGCTTCAGCCCCATCTCATTTTAGGGTTCTATCCTGCTCGGAGACGGAAGGAGTGGTTACCAGGGGGCTTGTATCTCATACTCTTCCCAAAGCCCCAGCTTGTCCTGCTTGAGTACTGGGTTTGGGACTCAGGCTCATTTTAAGACCTCATCCTACCCTGGAAGGAAAAGGGTTGGGTGCTGGCTTGGGCCTAATTTCCCTCCCAAGGCCTCATACTGCCTTGGCTGTGGCCTCATACTGCCTTGAGGTTTGCACACCTCACTCGGTCGTCCTCCTCACAGACTGCATCCTTTGGGGGAAGGAGTGGCTGCTGGAGCTGTACTGTTACCCCTTCCTAGGCCCATCTTGCCCGAAGATGGGTGCTGGGGCTTTGTGACTTTCCTTAGAGAGGGCCAGATTGGGTGGCAAGACCCCGAGGGCCACCTGTGATCTTGTGGTTTAGGGTTATGATGTGTTTATGGTGCTGCTGGGCTGCCTGGGAGGATGGCCCTGTAACCCCCCAGGGAATGAGCAGAGACTGGGGCCCTGCTCCGTGGTGTTCATTTGGGTGCGGGGTGTGACACTCCTGTGGCAGGTGCAGGAGACCCTCCCTCCAGCAGCACAGCCACTGCCAGCCCGTGTTGTGGTTGGCCACGGGGGATGCTGTGCCCTGGAGCAGTGCAGGGGAGGGTGCTGTGCTGGGGAAGGCCTCCTGGCCAGCATTTGCAGCCCTTCTGAAAGATAATAGTTTTTTTCCTCTGGCGCTGTCACCCGTGGCAGCACAGGCCTGCACTGGGATGCTCCTTGCCTAAACAATGAGGAGGGAAGGTGCCTCTTGCAGGTCACTCTGTGGCTGATTATGCAATGGCAGGTGCCCTCTGAACTCTCTGAGCAGTGAAGGTGTGTGAAGGCCTCGTGTGTGTGAGGGCTTGCTTGCTCTCTTTCCCTAAAGAAGCTTTTCTGGAAGAATGACCCACAAGTGGATTTCTGCTGCTTCCCTCTTCCTGTGGACTGGACACCCAGAAGACTTGTCCGAGGGATTGCCAGATTCCTGGGTGGTGAATCCAAATCTATGGGCAGTTTGGACTGTTCTGAGCTGTGTTTTCTCTTCCCTTGGCTTCTGGGCTGCAGGCAAACCCCCACTGGCTGAAACCACAGCATGGAAAGGAACAAACTGCTGGGAAGTGGCTTTTCCAGCCACTTTTTGTGATAGGGGCATGGGCTCTCTGTTGGCATTGGAGCTCAGTTCCTGTCATTCCTCCTGATGCTGTTAGTGTGTGTTAATAGCAGTGCTCTATTAAACACTATATCTAAATTGTATAAATTAAGGTGGCAATAGAAGTCTTCAAGTGCAGGCAGAGGGAAGAATTGAAGTATTGTAATCAGAGGGCTGCAATTATGTAACTGCATTCTCTTTCTCTCTGGGTAGCAAGCTCCTTTAATTGCTGTAACAAAGCTACTCCTTCAGTTTTCTGGGACTCTTCCAGGAAGTGATCATTGCAGCAGATTTTTTTCACTCCACAGCAGAGCTAAAAATGTGTAGTTTCACTGTTTCAAAACATGCTTGGTAGTATCACTCAAGACTTACAGTGCTGTAAAAGGATTTAGGAAACTTAATGGTGCTCTGCAGGCTTAATTGGTGGCACTCCTTGCCATTAAGAAGCTTATTCCCACCAAGTTTTAATGTGCTGGGGTAAGAGCTGCTGCAAGGTGAGCAGCTGTGGTCTTTCTCAGTGCAATCACCTGGATCCTCAGGTAACATGTGCCTCCCCAGGCCTCGAGTGGGGAATGGGAATAAGGGCTGTGGTGACCAGAGCAGGACTTCATGGTGCACCTTCTCCAGGGCTTGAAGAAAGACTGCAGTGCTGGGATTGTCAATTCCCAGTTTTCTAGGATAATACGAACTGTGCTGGAAACTTCCCAGTGCTGAACACCTCACTGGAAAGGCCATGTCAGATCTAATGGCTGCAGTGGCTGGTACAAAGCACTTTGAGAGCGAAGAGGTTTGCACACCTCACTCCAGAACAGGGCTTCCTAGTTTCCTACAAGTCCTGGACTGCAGTAGCATGCTGGTTTTGGCATCTGTGTTGTGGTTCCTGGGTGAGGAGGGGCCAGGACAAGGAGGGCTTTGCCAAGCTCTGGCTCTGTGGTGGGACTTGCTTCGCCTGCCCTGTTTCCAGGCTGCAGTGTGGTGTTAACCTGCTTCTGGCTCGTCAGACTGGCTGTGTCCTGTGGGAACAGCTGAAGGCTGGGTTTCATGGCAGAGCAGCAGGGAGGTGAGGGGGTGATGATGGCTGAATGTGGAACAACACTTCTTCCAGGCTAAACTAGCAGCAGGAACTGTGACACCTGGGGTGGGGTAGAATAAAAGCACTGCTGCTCTGAATGTGCTTCCTGAGCCTCTGTGCCAGTGACAGACAGTCTGGGATCTGTTGCTTGCAAGGCTCTGAGCAGAGGATGTTCCAAAACACTGGTACACCTGGAAGGCAAACTTGGCTGTAGCTTCTTGATGTACAGGAGGGCTGTGGCTTTCTGCAGATCCCGTCTCCTCCCACACATAAGCTTTTCCTGCGTGTGGTTAATGCAGGTGGTGATGCTGGACTATCTCTGATCTAACCTCCAGCCAGTGCCGGTGCTCCAGCTGTAAGGGGCACCTTGGCCTGGGGCTGCTGTAGGCAACCCCGATAAACTCAGTCTGGCCATAACAGGGGTTATGTAGTATCGACTTGTGACGCAGCCTGCACGGAAAGGACAACCTCTGATGCACAGAAAGCATTTCCTGTTCGGGAAGGAATTAAAGGAATCTATGTTCTGCCTTAGGTTCACGATGTCTGACAGAAAGGCTGTGATCAAGAATGCGGACATGTCCGAGGATATGCAGCAGGATGCTGTAGACTGTGCTACACAGGCCATGGAGAAGTACAACATAGAAAAGGACATTGCAGCATATATCAAGAAGGTAATTCCGGGATGAGGGTGCTGTGCTGGCTGCGACTTCCCAAAGCTCCAGAGTCTGTCAGGAGCTGAGTGGCTGAGGCTTCATGCTTGCGTGCTGGGAGGGAGAAGATACTTGGCTTCTTGGCTGCTTTACTGCTGTTTTCAAGAGGATGGAGTGACTTCTCCAAGGTCAGGGGAGGGCTGTGGCAGAGCTCTGGCAAGCTCTGAGCAAACTGCAAGTGCTGTCCCTCAGGATTTGCCAGCCTGGAAAGGGCTGGCTGCTGCCTCTGCTTAGGACTTGCTCAGACCTGCAGCACCAGTGCAGGTGGGATCACCCTGACGTTTCACTCGGTGGGCAGCAGTGCGTGTGTGGTTCTGGGATGGGTGCTGGGCAGGAGGATGGGCCTTGTGCTGGCTGCTGGGGCTGTGGAAGCTGCTCCATTAAAAACAGTGCAAGCAGCTGCCCTGGCTAGTGAAGAGGTTGTCTCCCCATTTGCAGGAGCCTATTAATGAATCTCATGCTTGATGGCGTCTGGGGAGCTGTTGGTCCCCCCTGTAGCAGCTTCTCAGAATGGTCAGGCCAAGTGCTTCTAGAGGAGGGAAATGTGACTTCAGAGGCAGTGAAGTCCTGGCACCCTGGCTGGTGTTTGAGCCTTGCTTGTAATCTAAGCTTGAAGGCAGAGGATTCTACCGTGTCTTCTGACTTCTCAGATCACTTTGAGGCATGACTTAGCTCTAAGTGCTCGGGGCAATGCAGCCTGTAAAGTGAGGGAGTGCAACAGAAGGCATCCAAAAAGAAGTTGGCCTTTGCTTCCCTCCTCCCAACACACTCTCATGAAATAATTTGATGCACCTTCGTGCCCTGGCAAGAAAGCCTTTTCCTTACTTCAAAGGTTACCTGCAAAAAGCTCAAACTCTTCTGCTGTCTGAGAACTAGAACTGGCTTTAATCTTGGATGTTGAGTCTGTTCGTCTGGCTCTGTCTCAGGGGAGGGAAGGGTGTTCTTGGGAGTCGTGTGTTAATTAGAGGGAGGATGGTCTTTAACCCTAACCTGCCTGCTAAGTAGGAGAAGACTCTTGAGCCAGCAGTCAGCTTGCTCACATCTGACCTCTTGGGTCTCTGTGCTCTCTGGCCTGTGGATGTGCCTGCTCATTTTCAACGTCAATTTTCTCCCCTTTGTGTACAAGAGTCCCAAACAGCAGAAGCCAGGCTTTTCCTCCTTCCTTTTTTTAGGTGACCTTTAAGCTCAGATGCCTTGCTGGAGCAGACATGCCAAAACCTTTTTTTATTTTTTGTGAGTGGGTTTGGAATGGGAGAGGAGAATTATTCCCCCGATGAGCCTACACACAGGGCTGTACCAAGGAGAGCTCTTGCGTCTGCTCTTCCTGCCCAGGGCTGATGGTGCTCCAAGGCTCAGAAGATGTTTTGTTTGTGTTGAATCCTTCAAACAATCCAGTGCAGAGGTTCGGTTGCTTAATTTAATAGTGTCTTGCAGTGGGGAATCTCAAGATGCTGCAGGTGGGAGGAGAGGCGATAGTGTGTGAACAGAACCAGCTCAGAATTTGTGCTTAGAACTATTTTCATGTGGGCTTTCTTGGCCTTAATGCCTCTCTTCTCTTTCTTCAGGAATTTGACAAGAAATACAACCCAACTTGGCACTGCATTGTTGGCAGAAACTTTGGCAGCTATGTAACACACGAGACAAAGCACTTCATCTATTTTTACTTGGGTCAGGTTGCAATTCTTCTCTTCAAGTCTGGATAGGAAGTAGGAACGATTGAAATTTGGACTGTAATGCACTGATGGCTGAAGCCACGACTCCCTCTAACATGGCTATGCCGCTGCATGGACTGTATACTATATTTAATGTGTATATGTTGCAGTAAAAATCTACTTCTGTTTAGTTGCCTGGGAAGAAGGCGGCATTTTTTTGTTACTGCTTTTTTTGGTTGTATTGCACTAGGAAACCTGTAAATGCTTAAACAATGGCCTTTACGTGGGAAGAAATAAAACTATTCCACAACAGCTCCCTCACTGGTAACTCCTTCTTTGAGGCTGGGAAAACTTCTTTGGGCAGGCCAAAAGCCCCTGACTTCCTTACTGAGTCCTGTTAGACTGTTAATCTTGCAAAGAGGAGCAAAGCCAGTGTGAGCCTCTGTCCCACCCTGCAGACTGTAGAGAGCTGGCTCTCCCAGTACCCTCGGGGCAGGTCTTAGACCTTCCCTGAAAGCTGGTGGGGTGGCTCTGGGTGACGTGGCTTCCACACCCAAGGTGAACTCCACCTTTGACTGTGATACAGGCTTGCAGCTGGCACCCCTCGGTGTTCTTGCTCAGTGCCCTTCGCTGTATTTTTGGCTCTGCTGAAACATTGACCTAGACTTGAGTAAGCAACTCAGCCTGGTCTAGAAGGCTTCAAAAACAGCCCCCGAGTTCCTGCTTGTTGCAGAAAGCAGCATCCTGTGGCTGAAGTCTTTAGACCTTGATACTGAGCTCTAAAAGCCACGTGGCCCGGCCCCGCAATGGAGTAGGATATCAAATTGGTGACTACTGACAACAGCTCTATTTGGCATGTTTGTAGCCAGTTGTCTCAACACTGCCTTAACTTGATGCTCTCCTTAAAGCAAGCTAGTTGTGTGGAAGACTTGTAAGTGGCCACTGTCTCTTTTATTTCTTTTTTTATTTTATTTTCTGTAGCTAATAAGCTATTTCCGGAGGATTGTCCTCCATGTTCTGATATCTGCTTTTGTTCTTAAAGCACAGTACCAAGAAGTTAAATTTACATGTGATGTTTGTGTGAAGGAAACTCATGTGACATCTGCTTCAAAGGCAGACAAATGTCTTGGTCTCCAATAGGTTCAGCAGTGATGTTGTCTTAGTACGTACTGACTCGGGATTACACTGCAGGAAGTTCTGATCTGGGTGTGGAGAAATGCTGTGTGATGGCAAGTAAATCCCTGGTGCTTGTTATAAGCTCTAATTATCGGTTTGCTGACTAATGCATTGGCAATACCACTGGGCTGGTGAGCCCAGTTTGTGTCTCTGAGATTAATTTGGTGTTGGGAATAAATCATTGCTGGGGGCAAAGGGCGGAGTGAAGGGAGCTCTTTGTGAAATGATTTGGTGACCCAGGTTGATGACTTCCTGAAGTAAAAGTCCTTCTTGTCTCTGTGCAAAATCCAAAGTATGCCTAATTTTGTATTATGGATAGAACAATGTTGTAACTAGAAAGAATGTAGCTGTCATAAGTTCATGTTGATGGAAATGTCTGCACTGGGGTAATGTGCCTTGGACTGTCTGGGGCACTCATGTGGTCTTGTCTCTTCAGAACTCCACTCTGGGTCTAAAAGGAGAATGTTTTGGGTTTGTTTTTTTCCAAGCATGAGTCTAATGTGAATCTGTTCACGGTCTCTCGTGGAGCAAGATCTGTTCCCTTCATAACTGCAATTGCTCAAATACCATTTATTTTTTTTTCAAACATTAAAGGTGAATTGACACATTTGAACAGCCTCTGGTTTCTTCTTCCTTACCAGCTGTCCTGAGCAAAGCCTGTCCTTGCAGAGAGGGTGAGCAGTGATTTCTCTGCCCTGGAAGATGCTGATGACCCAAAGAAGGCAGGTCAGGGAGGGAGAAATGACCGGATGAGCTTAGGTGGCCCCTCTGTGCTGGTGCTGACCTCCAGCTCAGCTCAAAGGCTGAGCCAGAGGGAGGGATTGAGGGAACTGTCCTGCTGCACCCTGATGGGATGCTCTGTGCCGAGTAACCCGGATCTGAATGGATTGGAGCTGACCTCTTAACGGCTTCAGGCAGCCAGGGGGTGGTGCAGCAGCTGGGGTCCTGGCTCCTGCACAGGAAGGTGTCTCCCTGCTTCCCACGAAAGCAGGTTTTCCCTTCAGGCCTCCTCCCTGTGCTGGAGAGAAAGCTGAGAGCTGAATCTGATGTGTTTAATGCCTTTCACAGTGCGGGGGCTGTGGGCTTACCCTTAAACAACCTCCTCAGCTTGTTATCGTGCTCCTGATGCAACCTAAATTTGGGGTTGCGGCCTCCGTGATATTTTGGAAAGGCTGTGGGCTCTTCCCGAGTACAGCAGTGTAACAGCTCTGCTGTGGCACAGTAACACCAGCGTGAGCAGCGTGACTCACGCCGAGCCGCTCCACGCGGGCTGAGCTCGCAGGCAGCAGCGCGGCTGTTACACACGGGCCATCTGCTCCAACCCGCACCTGCCAGTGCCCCAGAGCAGGGGTGGTTTCTACTTTGGGGGAGCTGGCAGTGATGCTCTTTTCTCAGCAGTCCCAGCCTTTTAGCTGGAAGTGGAATTGCTGGGCTTGAGTGCCAGCTGGGTTGTGCTGGGGCTCTGCACTCCAGGCCTGGCTCGGGCTGGGTTAATAGGGTGGCTCCAGGGAAATGTGCAGCCACGTGGGGCTGGGCTAGTCGAGCCCCCTTGGTACACAGAGCCCTTTCACAAAGCAAGAGGCAGAGAAACAGGAGGCTGCTGATCCAAACCTCAGGTGAAACACTTCTCCAGCCTGAGTTTCATCTGGGAAACCTCCATTCCAGCCCTGTAGTCAGGGGCTGTGGTACTGCTGGAAGTCAGTCCCTGGTGGGATGGGGAGGTCCTGCCAGGGCTGGAGGGATGGTGGGTCCCAGAGCTGACACACACAAGTACAAAGTGGGCTTGGTGCTTCCTTGGATGTGTCACTGCAGTAGCAGTCCTGCTTCGGGCTGAGGAAAAGGAAATGTAGCTCACATCTTCAGGAACTAGGCAGTGAAACAGAGCAGTCCTTCCCCTAAACCATCTTCCTTGTAGCACTGGGGCCCTGAAGACACAAACTGCCTAAATCTGAGCAGTGCTTCCCTCTACACAGCTGAGAGCAGGGGGAGGTTTGAACATGGAGCTGCGTCCCACTTCCCTCCCTTCCCGCTCCCCAGCAGCTGACAAGGCTCTTGGCTTTGACTTTTTCCATTGCTGGGCTCCACTTTGTCTCCAGTTTCCACCAGGCACAGGTGTCCTGGATGATGCCTCAGAGCATTAACTGTTTCCGTCCTGGAGAGACCAACGGCGTTCCCAGGATGGCTGCTCAGTTTCAAGCTATTTGGAAACATCTGGATCTGGGACACCGAGTGGAAGGTATGTATCTGCAGGGGGAACACCTGGAGAAAGAAACTGCTTCCAGATGTGTTTGGGCAGAAATGCTATTGAAATGTAAACTCAGTTTATGTTGTCCTGCCTCACAAGCGCTCAGAAGGCGCCTGGGCACAGGGGACTCTGAGGCTGCTGCTGTGGGTGAGCTCTGGGTGCAGATGTGCCTGCAGATGTGCAGTCGCTGCAGGGAACGCTGCGGTTCGTGGCTGGCGAGAGTGTCCCATTGTTTTCTCTCTTACCAGCCAAGTCATTCAATCCCTCATGCGGAGTATTTCTTCCAGATGTGGAAGTGCCTTACAAAAGCAGAGCTGTGTGGCACTGGAGAGCCGAGAGGCTGGGGTTGGGGAGCTGTGCTCTGTGGGTATCACTACTAGACACTGCCTGGCATTCACTCTTCTGCAGAGTGAGCATGGTGTAAAGCCATGGGAGAAGGTGTCAGTCCAGCAGCAGGCAGCCTTGCTCCCTGCCTGCCTGGCACAATGTTCTTCCTCTTCTCTGTGACCACCTGGGGCTCTGGGAAGGGACAAGTGGCAGCACAGGCCTGGGAGTTGCTCCTGTGGGAACAGCCAGGCTGCAGGTCAGTGCTGTCCCTCCCTCCCAACCAGCCTGCAGCATTGCTGTTGCAGTGTTATGCTCTGGGCACGTGGAAGCAGAGCCTGTCGCTGGAAAACCCAGTACCCAGTGGACCTGTTCCTTCTCCCAGTGCTTTTGCAGGCGATTAGTGATGAAGAGAGAGAACATGGAAATCATTTTTATCTCACTTTCAGCCTCTGCTGGGTAAATCCTGAGGAGGACGGTGGCACACAGTGAAGGAAGCAGGGCTGTGCCATCCCTGCCCACCCGAGGTTTCCCTCCTTTGTTCTATTTATTGAGCAAGGATCCTGACACCCTTTCCCAGACGGTGACTCACAGCAGCTCTGTCTGTGCAGAAGCCATGTGTCTTGGAGCACTTTATAGATACAGGAGCTGCAGGAGCCTCGCAGGAGCCAACTGTGTTTATTAAAAGATGATCAGATGTTTCCTTCCTTAAGGCAGTGTCTAGCTGAGGCTGAGTAATAACTCATTACCAACGAGACAAATAACTGCTTATCATCAGGTCAGTGCCTTCACCAGCCCTTCTGGTTGTGGTGGCAGGTGCTCTGAGCACTGGTGGGCTCAGCACCCGGAGTAGGGGGTAAGAAGACCCCACTCCAGTTCCTGTCCCTTCCCCTGTGGCAGCCTGAGCTGCTGCTCAGCAGGGTTTGGCCCTGGGTTAAGCTCGAGGAACAGCTTTATCCAGCCCTGGTGCAGCATGTTCCCTTCTGCCCGTGGAATCAGGCTGCTGTAGTGGCCTTTGCAGGCCACGTCGTTCCATCCTGGGGACTTGGAGCCAATGTGCCAGATCTCCTTGTGACCTGACAGAAAAATCAGCAGTGGGCCAGGGCAGTGCTGGAGAGGCATCCCAGGAGTGCTGTGAGGACATGGGTGAGGTGGGAGGTCATGATCCCCCATGTCCCCTGTCCCCACGTGCCTCATGCTGACAGGGCTGGGCTGGGGAGAGGCAGAGCAGGGCCAGCTCTCGGCCCTGGGGCCGGGACCCTCCTGGGCTGGCTCAGAGACTTTCCTCAGACGCCATCCTCTGGTGCAGCCGCCGCGGTCCTTCCCTGCCAGATGCCATGGCATCTCTCCATGTCCTTTGTTCCCTCCCTTGCCAACGCCTCTCCTGTGATTTATGGCCGTTGCGGAGCAGCCTGGCTGCAGCTCGGCGGCTTGTCCAGACCCCTGGGCTCCGTGCCCTCGCTCCCAGCCTGGGGCAGGGAGGCTCTTGGGGAGCGCTCTGACCCCCCTGCATTCGGGCCCCCTTGCATTTAACCATGTGCGTGGCCTTTTCTTTCACCTCCTTCCAGCCCGGGTGTGAATGAAGCGCTTTCAGGGGGAGGAGATTGCTGGGAGCCCAGCTCTGCCTGTGCATTGGTAGCAGCCCGTAAAAGCATCCCAGGAATTCGCCTCGGCGGCCCTGTGCGGGGTGAGCCAGTGAAAGACGCCCTTTGTTCCTGCAGCCGAGTCCCACACACCCTCCGACCGGGGCTGGAATCTGCAGAGCTGGACGTGTGCTCCCACTGCCTGCCGCGCTGCACTGAGGCCCCCGGGCAGAGGTTTTCCCACGTTTTAGCCTGGCCGGGGTGAGCAGGGCACTGGAGAAAGGCTTTCCCGGGTTTACTGGTCGAGTCTGGCGTGTGTGACCCCAGCCTCAGCCCCGTGCTGCCTAAGCTGAGTCAGAGGGACGGAAATCCCTTCTTCCAGGGCTCCCTCTCCCCGCAGGGTTCGATTACAGTTTTGGGGTGTGATCTCTCGCCCACCCCGCGCAGATTCCCGCTGCTCGCCTGCTGGCTGCCCGGCTGCCGGGGCCGCTCCGGCAGGGACGGCCGGGGGCTGACACGGAGCCAGGCCGGGCCTCGCCGCAGCCTGCACACAGCCGGCTGGCGCCCGGCCCAGAACATGGCTCTGGAAAAAAATAAATGGCTTTGTTGTTGTTGAGGAAAGCCCAGAACGCTCCGACAAGGACACAACCTCTTCCTAAAGCTAGGTTTCAAAGCCCTGCTTTCTCAGAGGGTTCAAAGTGACCTGGCCAAAAGCATCTGCTCCTCTGTGGGTCAGCCTGGATGGAGGAAACTGCCCCACATTGCAAGGGCTCCCTCTGAAACCATGGCTTGCAGGGGGACCGAGGGATGGCACCCATGAGGCCCCTTCCAGAAGGCTGCCCACCCAGGGGTGCTGGTGGGGAGTCCCTGGAGCTTTTCTGTGCTGTCAGTAGCAGAAGAAAAGCTTTGGGTGACTCAGCAAGCAGGTGCCAGACCAGGGCTCGGACACTGCCTCCATCCTCCAGCAAGACTGGCACATGCAGTTCAGGCAGAGCCTGGGCTGGCTAAAGATACCGTGGTACTTAAATATTTTATAGAAAATCATTAAACAATTAAATCTGGTGGATCTCACATCATACCAAAAGCAGCTTGAAGCCTGTGCAGTAAACAGGGCAACGCTTCCTGCTCGTTTGGGATGTCTTCTTGGAGTCTTAACTACAATCCTTGCTTCAAAATAACTATAATTATCTCTTAATTGCCATTATTGTTTAACATTTTTAGCATTTGCAAGTGCAAACTGTTACAGTTTTCCGTGCAGATACAATCAGTAGCCAGGGCTCACAATGAAAGCAATTAAAATCCTGTGATTATCACAAGGCTGCGTGTCTCTACACCAGCTTCAATCTGCATCACTTGCCAAGATGTAGGCTAGAAACTCAGACAAATTTAGCATTTATTTAGTAACCCAGCAAAGCTACTACCTCTTGCTGCCTCCAATGATTTGCATCTACGGCACTTTTTGGAAGGACGGGAGCAGGGATGGGAGGGGAAAGAAAGCAGTTTCTAGAATACATCCCAGGAGAATATACAGCAAGAAAAATTATGCACATGAATTATGCATCTGAATTATGATTTCACTCCTATTTTTGTCCGGATTAGCTCATGTTTGGTGTGCGTCCCTGGCAGGGCGCTAGCGGAGCGCGCTCCAGCTCCCAGCAGGTCACTGCAGCTCTGGGTCCCGTGGTCCCTGCTCCACTGGCAGCTGCCTCCCAAGGGCTCACGGAGCTTCCTGGGGATCCAGCCCCCCGGTAACGACGGCAGCCCCTGCTCCTGCACCTCTCTTGGGCTGGGAAATTCGTTTTTCTTTGTTAATTGAATGCCTCTGTTCTGTAAACACACAACGGATAAAAACAGATTGGGGTGTACACTGAAAAAGCAGGTCTGTGCTATTTTGTACAGAGGGGGAGGTGTTTGCAGGCTGTGCTGCCACCAGCCAGGCTTCAGCAGTGTCCCCCGGGTCCCCACCATCTCGTGGGGAAGGCACACACGGAAACATCTCGGCCTCTACCAGCTCTGGGGAGATTAGCCCAGGAGAGAAGTGCAAGGGGAAGGCAGTAGCAGGGCTTCCAAAATCTCGCCAGATGCAACTGCAATCGCAGCACACAGTCAAGTAAAGCCAGCAATTCTTCCAGGAAAAACTGCTTAGGAATCCTCAGCCCCCTTCCCAGGAGGGCTAGTGACCCCAGGCCATGGATGTTTCCATGTGTAAGGAATTTCAGTGGAATTCCCTCATTGCAGGAGGGAATTATCCTCACTGGCCAGGTCAGCAGGGCACCTGCACCCAGGTGTGGGGCCTAGGTTGGGGTGGGTGTGAGCACAGGGCACCTTCCTGTGATGGGGCCCTGTGGGGAGGCTTGAGGGGCTGTGAATGCTCCCTGGCTGGGTTCTTCCCTCGCCAAACTGCACATCCCATCTCTGCTGCTGCCTGGGATTAACATCCCTGACATCCCAGCAGTTGTTTGCATGAGAAAATGAGATTAGGAAAGTATTTCAAGCATTTGAGTCTGTTGTTCAGTGGCAAACAAGGCTGGAGCCAGTGCTGTTTGTCCCGTCAGCTGGCCCAAAGCTTGGGAAAACAGCCAGGAAGGCAGTGGGAGACACCCAGCTAAGTACCAGGGGCTGAATTTGCACATACCTTTGGAGAGTGGGAAATGTGGAGCATGGTGAAGGCAGAGGCACTGGCTGAACCCCCCTGCCAGCGATGGGGTACCTGCGTGTGCACCTTTGTGGGTACCCCAGGGCCTCCCTGGGACACCTCAGAGGCTTGGAATTTTTCCACACTCAGGTGTTTCCCATCTGCTTTGAAATGCTGCTGGAAGGAAGTGAAAAGTCAGTAAATTCGGGCAGTCACAGCGAAGAGGAGCAAAGGCAGAATTAATGGAAACAGGCATCTCGTAAAGTCTGGGCTTGAAAGCCCTGAAATTGCCCTCTGAGTTTTGGGCCAGATGTGCTCCCAGAGTGGTCAGGTTAAGATGAACTCTCCAATTTGCTTTTGGAGAAAGGACACAGCTGGTGAGTGAGAGAGGTAAGGAGGAGGCCAGGAGAGCTGCAGCAGCTCCAGGGCTCTGTGTTTTCAGGCTCAGCAGGGCCCTGCCACATCCTGGAGCTCTCCTGTGGCTCCTGTTCGGTTTGGCTTCCCCCTGGCAGCTGTCACCATCCCTGCATTTTCAAACCACCTGCCTGAATTTCAAGGAAGTCATCCATGTATTCAACAGGAATACCGATTTCCAGGAGCTCCGGGGACCCTGAGATCAGAGCACCTACTACAGGGATTCTGCTGAGCTGTGCTCACCCCACCAGAGCTGGAATTCCTCTTGGATGGGGTTTCTGCTGGGGGTGCAGGGAGCTGGGGGTTGTTTAAACTTCCCCTGGTCTTGCTGGGGCTCAGGTGTCCTGGGGTGGCCCCAAGATCTGGGATCCAGCCCAAGCGATGCAGCCCAGGGAGGACACTTTCTCCATGTTTTTAAGCCAGAAGTGGCTCCTGAACTCAATAGAGAAGGAGACTCCTCTGCAGCCTAGGGAACCACCCAGTCCACATTCTTCCCTGAGGCCTTCAAAGGAGCTGAGGAATCTAATTCTGACTAATTTGCTTTGAAAACACCGGCTTAAAATTGTAATTATGGCCTGGTGTCCTACTGCGGAGGGAAGACCCCAGCAGACTGCAGCTTCCTTGCTTCCCTAAGACATCAGTTTTGATGATTTATTAAGACTTACAGTTTTAACAATATGATGTTGGTTAATGTTGGAAGATGTTCCTACAATTAATGAAAATTTCATAGACTGACTGGAGAAGAAAGAGACCATTTTATGTCCCCTACCAGATGGCCTAGACCAGCTGCTCACTTTTTTCTTTGAACTGTGATTCTAATGACTTCTCTGTCCTTTGAAGTCTGCCTAGAGCTGCTGAACCAGATGGATTTGCATGATAGTAGCAGCACACGTTTAACAGTGGAGGACTTGTGCTATTTTCCCTCCTGGCCACTGCTGAATGCTGCAGTTGGGGGATTTGGAGGGGTGAGTAAACCCGGAATATTGCCAGGCACTGGCAAAATGTGTCTTGGTGTAACATCACTGGCTTCAGTGGAGTTATTCCCCAAACCCACGGTGTCCTTACCCAGCTCTCAGCTGGTTTTGGTGCTTTACAGCCCATGGGATGCTGTCAGTCATGGATTTACTGGGGCCTCACAACGCAGGGGCTGCTGTCAGAACCCACATTTCAGCCCCATTAAAAAAAAAAAGAGGAAAAGAAGAGAGAGCAAGCTTTAAATATGTATTAAGAAGTTTTTAAAATAATAAATCACAAAATAAAACAAAACAAAATAAACAAAACTGAGAAAGGTCCCTGAGTGTGGGTTTGGTAGGAATTTATGCAGAATAGGGAAGCTGGGGAGGCAACACTGACATTCCTGGGTTTGAAACCTCAAATCAATAGTGAAGGTGGCCACATCACTTTTTTATGCTGCCTCTCAGAGCACAGGATCTCAAGCAGCTGCTCTCCCTGGAGCAATGTCTGGGCTGAGCTGGCACAGAGCTCTTCAAAATCTCTCAGGACTCTGATGATCCTTGTGGGTCCCTTCCAACTCAGGATATTCTGTCATTCTATGAAAATCATCCCTGCACAGTAATAACATGCCTGGGGCTGTCTCTGCGCCGTGTTTCCCTGTGCCTGCCTCAGAGGCCTTTAGGGACTTTTGAGGAACAAACAGCACAGGATAAATGGAACGATAAGGGGAAGGAGCAGAGCAATTACCCATAACCAGCCAGCCCAGGGCACAGAAGGACCCCAAGGCCATGGCACTGATGGCACAGAATGTGCTTTTCTTACTCAAGGTGGTCAGTGTGATAAGGAAATGGAAGGAAGGTAAACCAGAGGTAAGGCTTTGCCTGGATGTGACATGGAAGGAAAAGGCACCGTGTCCTGGCCCTGGAGCCCTCCTGTTCCTTCCCAGGTGATGTGGATCCAGCGTTGGCAGCAGTCCATGTACATACAGCAAGGAAGGAACATTTGGCTCAGCCCCGTTCAAGTGAATGTCCCCATCAACCAGGGCTTTCCAGTCCTTGGCTGCTCTCCCCGGATCCTGTTCACAGGGAATGGTGGGAGCCCAGCAGTTAATTTGATGTTACCGTCGGCGAGATGTTAATGCTGGTGAGCTGCAGATCCCATCTGGATTAATGACCTTAAGGGGAGCGGGTTCCTGTTCACAACCACTGGCCCCAGTGTCCCCAGTGCTGTATAATGGCAGAACATCCTTGTCTGGCCTGAGCTGGGTATGGCCTGAGCTGGGACAGGGGTGAGGGACAGCAGCAGCCTGTTCCAGCACAGCAACCCTTATTTCGGGTTACAGCCATCACATCCTCCGCCCCAGGGGACGTTCACATTGGACACCGGCAAAATTTCTTCACGGAACACGCTGTCCATCCCTGCCATCCCTGGCTGCCCAGGGCAGCGGTGCAGTCCCCATCCCTGGGGGGATTTAAAAGCCACGTGGATGTGGCACTTGGGGACGCGGATCACTGACGGCCTTGGCAGCGCCGGCTTGGTCTCGGGGGCCGCTTCCACCCCGGGAGACTCTGCGGTTGAACACTTGCTGTTGTTTCCCACAGGCGGGCGGGCACCGCCACCTGCCGCAGGCCCTGCCCGGCCCTCAGCGCTGCCGGGCCCGCCCGGCCACCGTAGCCGCGGCNGGCGCGGCTCGGCGCGCTGCGAGGCCGCCCTGACGGCGGCCGCCGCACGGAGCTGCACCTGCTCTTCGACCAGCTCATCTCGGAGAGCTGCGGGCCCGAGCCCGCGGCCGCGCCCTGCCCGCAGGTACCGCGGGGATGGGGGGTACTGGCGGCTGCGGGGCTGTGCCCGCCTGAGGAGGAGGCCTCGGCCTCGGGCGCGGGTGTACCCGTCTCGCAGCGCACGTGTGGCGGGTGTGAGCGGGCCGTGTGGGGGACACGCGTGGGGCGGTGTTCTCCCCGCTGTGCCCACCCCCGCGTGTCCCCGCGCGGCAGCCCCGAGGGTCCCACCCCACGTTCCCCCCGCTGCGGGCAGGATGTTCCCGCAAACCTTCCACGCTCCTCTGCCCACCCCCGGGCCCCTCCTGCGGCTCCTTGGTGACGGAGCTGTGCCGCCCCGTGCCAAAGCGCTGCCGGGTGGAGGTGGTGGGTGACACCAACAGGTGGGACTGTGGCACTCGGCAATTTTCATAGTCTGATGTTGAAAGCCTTAAAGCAAGCCCTTCAAAGCTGAGCACTCTAGATGTGCAGCATGGATGCTGCTCCACTGGCAACACACAGTACTTCTTTATTACACTGACTTGCTGGTTTGTCTTCATTTTATTTCCAAAGCAGACTTACCAAAGTATTAATTGGTTTTTGGACAATGCTTCTCTGTTCCTTGGTCTAACTTAATATTCTCCCCGAGCCATTATTATTGTCTTTGTAGTCCCTAGATAATAAACTGAGGCTTTCTCTTCCAGGATGTTTGTGCTGTCCTTGTCCAAGCCTGTCAGTTGGTTCCCCTTGATCAGGAACATCTTGTCAGCAAAGTCTGTCAGCTTATCCATCACTTACTCAACAGATACCAGGTAGGAAAAGTGTGGCCATGTCCCTGCTGTCCCTCACCAAGCCAGGGTAACTCTGTCATTTTCCAGGGCTGTGGAGACAACTGTCAGGTGGAGTTTCTTGGATTTTCACTGTATTACCTATTTTTGGGTAGCTGAGGCTCTGTCTGGTTCTAGCATGGTTCCTCATGAAACCAGCTCTCAGCTGGAAGTGATTCACCATGGGAAATACTCTTGGTTTTAGGACATTAGTGCAGATTTATCCATTTCTTGTCAGCTGATTCTCTGCTGGTGTGTGATTTTGGCAGCCAGATCACCCGAATCTGTGACCAGTATCTCTGGGTTTATTGACTGCAGCAGTACAAGATGATGTTTACCTTGACCACAGTCCTTTTCTGTTACAACAGGTGATGGTTGATGAGCAGAACTTGAATTTCCTTCTCTCCTACTGCATCTCTGCTCTGAGGCAGTGCAGCTCCTGGACACATGTTGAAATTCTGCAAGCCTTAGCAGCTCTTGTTTACAATAATGGACCTAAGTGTCAAAAGGTGAGTTTACAAACAAAGAGAAAGTAACAACAAAAATATTTGCACCACTGCTGTTTCTACTCTATTTTTTTCCTGAAAGAAAGAATAAAAAAGTCCTCAAATTGTGTTACCTTTTGTGCTGAGATTAGATCTCATTTAAATAGTGGCTGATATTTAGGGGTAAGTTGAACTTCAGTTGTGTGTGTTAATAATTATTATTCCCACGTGGAATTCTCTGTACCTGCAGGCTGCAGCTGTAGGGATCACCACTAAAGAAGGGCACAGGCTTAGCCTGCAGACCAACCACCCTGTGCCTCAGGCAGGAAGAACACAGGGAGCTTCAAATTGCACATAACTCCACAGGCTCCACTGAGGATCCTGAAATCCATCCTGAAACCAGATCAGGGCTTTAGCTCGGCGCCGTTTCAGAGCAGAGGCTCTCGGGTATCAATCCTGTGTGAAGCTCCTTGTTGCTGCAGCTGACAGTGAAATGCTGAATCCTCCTGCTGTCACCAGCTCGTGGCAGCTTGCAAAGCAGTCTCTGAGCATGGCGTGGTGATGCTCACAGTTTGGGAGCTGCCAGCTTGTGTGGGCTTGTAGCCCATGTAGTGGCAGCAGTTTGGTGCAGCAGTTGTTCCTGGCTTAGCTTCATGTCTGGGAAGAGAGCATAAACTGGGACTCAGCTGAGCTGTGCTCAGCTCTGTCCTTTCTTAATACAGAATAAGAGGACTTAAGGAATTAAGATTTTCATGCTGTATCTTATAAACATGATCTGTCTCTGGAATCTGAAATTGCAGCTGACATTTTTTAGGGTTTGGTGTACTTCTCTGTATCCTGCTTTGATTTTTCATTGGTAATAAGTTCAACTAATTTCACTTAGTCAAGTCATCTGTGCCTGTGATGGTTATCAGTGAGTGACCTCTCCTTGTCCTTATCTCAGCTCATGAGCCTTTCATTGCATCTTCTCTCCCCTGCCCATCTGAGGAGCAGTTTTGGTGGGCACCTGGTGTCCAGCCAGGCTCCAGCCACCTCCCAAACACAAGAACCAGGAGGCCGAGGGAGGAGCACAGACCCCTAATCACTTTTGATGGTTTGTTTTCAGTATCTCCCGGATCTGCTGGGCAAGGCTGGGCTCCTGCTGCAGTTCAGTGACCCTGCCCAGCCAGACGTGGAGCTCAGGAGGGCAGCTGTGCGCAGCATGGCAAACCTGTGTCTCAGGTGTGTACAAACCTTTTCAGGTGCTTTAGAGAATGCACATTTGCCAGCACGGGGCCAGCAAGGTGTAGGTGTGTGAATTTGAAATGTAGAGCTTTATTGTTCCGAGATATCTGTGCCTAAAACCATAAACTCTCAGTCTTCCAGAAATAATGTTACAGGGATTAGTTGAGGGAGGAAAAGAAAAGCTGTTGTGCTGTCTGGTTTTTTGTGCAGAAGGTTTCCTGTTGTTCTCTGTGTGGTAAAGCTGGCCCCTTTCAATCAGCCATCCATCCACCTGGGGCTCTTCAGGCTGACAGAGGGCTTGGGTGGGACTTTGTGTAACTCTATGAACCTGTGGACAGGCTGTAAACCAACCTCTTGTCTCCTCCTGCTCTAATTTTAGTGTCCCTGGACAGCCATACCTGGATGAGTCCTACAGAAGTGTCTGTTTCCAAACTTTCCTAAGTGTTCTGCAGTCTTCAAAAACCTCTGATGTGGATGACATCACGTTTTGCATGGTAAGTGTGAGTCTAATTGTCTGAAATACTCTAATTAGGAGATTGTGCTGCTGGAATATGTGGAATTTGGAAGGTTGTCAACTGAGAATTTCCTTTAATAGTCTGTAATTTATCATATTACTGTCCCAGTTGAGCAAAACTGTAATTGCCTAGAAAGTTACTTGAAAGATGTGAACTTTCAGCATTCTGGGAAGGAAAAGTAAGTCATTCTTTGTTTTCAGTTACTGCAAAGTGCACTGAAAGGTGTCCAGTCACTTCTCAACGGCGGGAAGATGAAACTGATGCAAACTGACCAAATTGGAGCTCTTCTGGCAGTGTTAAAGGTAAATCCTTAAATCCAGCTGAAGAAAGAGGCAGACACTGGCAGGTTCCAGATGCTGTTAAGTGGGAAACAGTAGAAGATGAGCGAGAGGCAGCAGAGAACCCTGAGCGTGGTGGGAAATGGAGTGTGAGATGTAAAGGGAAATGTATTGAGTTTCTCTCACAGCATCTTCACTGCACTTCCCACAGAAGAATGTGAGAGGAAGATGAGAGGCTTGGGGTTTTCTGGACGTACTTGAAATCCTTCTAGATGTAGATGTACTGCAGATGTTGCATAGCCTTGTGTATGGGAGAGACAAGACCTGGGGGAAGGAGCACAACTGAAAACGGGCGAATTCACCAGAGTGCCTGCACAGTAAATCTGTGCATGAGAAAGGGACAGAAGGCTAACATTGTGTTCCTGTTCCAGAAATGCATGTTCCATGGGCTGCCAGGACTGAGCATAGAGGTGCCCACAGCCCTGTACCCTGCTCCCTTACCTCAGTATGATAAAAGGTCACCTGTCAAGCAGGAGCAGTCGGAACCAGCCACCTCTAAGCACACAGGGGTAAGCTGATTCTGCAGCGTGTTTGTTGTGGCTGTGTCTTACCTGTCGTGATATTGGTGGCTCTTCATGTCCTGAGCATGTGGTACATTGAATTCTTTGCTTCAAAGGTGTTGATTATAAATTCTGCACTGAGTAGAGTTGCTTTGGGAACTCAGGTGACATGAACAAATGGCTCTGCAGTGCTTGGCTTGCTTCAGTTAAGCTCTGTGCAACAATTATTCATCCATAGCCAAGAATTCCTGGCCTGCAGGCACGGGATTGATGCGTGCAAACTAGCCAAAGCTTTTGATTTTATAAGTTACGTTTTCTTTCCTAACACTTGCACAATTGTTTGACTCTTTCTTAGGGAAGTCAAGTTCATTTAAGACTGATTTCTTGCCTCATCTGTTCTGTTTAATCCTTCTACAGGTTATTTTTTAACCCTGTAAATACTTTGGATTACTGATTATCTGAAAGACATTAGAGAAAATAAAGTTATCTAGTCATGTTGACTTGTTTCTTTTTAGGTATTGAATACCTACTGTAATTCTAAAAGAACTACAGAAATATTTAGTGTTGTTCTTTAATCACTTTTGTATGAAGTATGATTTTTAGACAAAAGTTTCCTTGGATGTATTTCGTTGTACTGATGAAGAAGCCAAAGCTTAGTTTAGTCAGATACTAAACAGTGGCTGTTTCTGTGTGTAGAGTATTCCACAGACACGTAACTGCATTTATGTGTTTGGTAAGTATTGGCTAAAAAAAATCAATTTTTTGTCTTAGAACCGAAGAAAAAAGTCCAAAGGAAAACAAAAGAAGGGAGAGTTTGGGGAAGAAGGAAGAGAAGATTCAGGAGATGCAGGAAACGAGTCAGTCCTGGGAGCAGACATGCTGAAATTGCACCTGGGGGATGTGCAGAGCAGCCCTGGTCCGGATGCTCAGCCTCGTGCGTCGGATGTGCCTGCTGGGAAGGATCCCCTGCCCTCACATTCCACGGGCTGGAAACGCATCAGCAGCAGCGAGTCGGAATATTCCGACGCCGAAGGTGGAATACAGAGCAAAGTGAGGTGATTGTTGTGCACGTGAACATAAAACATTGGGTCCATAAAACACTTCCACGGGACCCTTTGTTCTTAATTGAAACTGCTGAGGAAATCACTTTCCCTTTTGATTCATGAGATGGTACAAGAAAATTGGAAGGCGGTAATTTGTGTTGGTTTGGAAGTGAATTTGTTCTTCCTCTTCCTGTTCTTGGTCTAAAAGGTTTCTTCCTCTCACAGTCAGCCACTAACACAAGTGAAAGAGGTGGAGTCCATCCCTTGTCCTTGCTGTTTTCATTAATCTTTTTGTTTGTGTTTAAGGTCTTACCAAGCCAATGTTCGCCAAGGGGCTCTGGCCTGTTTCCTCTCCACCATAAAGTCAATAGAAAAGAGAGTTCTTTATGGCTATTGGTCAGCATTCGTTCCTGATGCCCCTGGTATTGGCAGCCCCCAATCAGTGTCCCTGATGACAATTGCTCTAAAGGACCCTTCTCCAAAGGTGAGGCACTGCTGAGTACAAAAAATGTCGTGTTTACCCCTGTTAATCTTAGGAGTTGTCTTCTCTGGCCTTCAGTAAGTATTTGGCTACTGCACCCCAAGAAATAAATAGGAAGCATTGGCTAAGGAAAAAAAGGATTGGTTCTGTACTGCTTAAGTTATGGAAAAAAAAAATGCAATTTTCTCTTTCTAGAGAGGATTTCATACATTTTAAAATTCTCCATCCGCTCAAAGGAGGCATTAAAAGGTAACAGAAATGTTTTATCGTTTCAGACACGTGCCTGTGCTCTTCAAGTCCTCTCAGCCTTCCTGGAAGGTTCCAAGCAGTTCCTCTCTGTGGCTGAAGATGCCAATGACCACAAGAGAGCTTTTACCCCCTTCTCTGTCACTATTGCTTCCAGCATCCGGGAGCTGCACCGCTGCCTGCTGCTGGCCCTGGTGGCAGAGTCCTCCTCTCAGACACTGACACAGATCGTCAAGGTAACTGCACTGCCCACGTGCCACACGCTCCCAACGGGTGACACTGGTCTCTAGATCAACTCCTGAAGAAAGATTGCACGGAACTGTTGTTGATGAGTGAGGTGGTGGTGGTGGGAAACAGACTTTTGTTATCTCACAGGGCTTCACTGACTGAGTCATCCTGCAGAGTCATGGAATCACAGAATGGTTTGGGTTGGAAGGGACCTTAAGGATCGTCTTGTTTCAACCCCCTGCTGTGTACAGGGACACCCTCCACTAGACCAGCTTCCTCAGAGCTCCATCCAGAGTCTTGGGGTTTCTTTTCAGCAAAATTATCTTTTTTCTGCACTTTTTTAGTCTTTTTGGAGCTAAATGAGCCTACGAATGATTCTGAAGACTCACATTGACTTTAAAACTGGAATCCAAATTGACAAATCCTTCCATGGGCTATTGAAATTCCTTGGTCTTCATGCCATGTCACAGTAGTTAAATCCTTGCTCTTAGGAGCCAAGTATGTATCCAGTGTTCACACAGCAGATAATTAGGGTGGTTTTTTTCAGGTGCCCTCAGATAATGAGCTGCCTGAGTGACCTAAATTACAGATGTAAAAACAAACCCATTAGAGGCCAGGCTGACACTGTAACCAGCACCTTCCTGTGTGTTCCAGTGCCTTGCAAACTTGGTTTCCAACGCGCCCTACAGCCGATTGAAACCTGGGCTGCTCACCAGGGTGTGGAACCAGATCAAGCCCTACATCTCTCACAAAGGTTTGCATTCTCTGTCTGTTATATCCCTCCCCTCCTCTGTGCTCCGTAAATTCATACTTCAATAGCAATGGATGTTTTTATGTTATAATCTCTCTTGTCTGAAAACTGCTGAGAGAGGATGCTGGGCTGTCAGTGAGATTCTAACAGAGCTTTTTTTGCTTTTTCTTCCCCCCTCATTGTCTCTCGCAGATGTTAACGTCCGAGTTTCCAGCCTCACGTTGCTGGGGGCCATAGTTTCTGTCCAGGCACCTTTGCCAGAGGTGCAGCTGCTTCTGCAGCAGCCCAGCTCCTCGGGGCTAAACAGCAGCGGCAGCGCAACCCCTCGGCGCTTCAGCTCCGAGCAGTGGAGGAGGGCACTGCCCTGGGCAGGGGAAATCCCTCTGGACAGTGCAGCAGGGTGTGCCCCTCCTGAGCCGTGCTGGCTGCTCCGCCTGTGCGTTTCCATCATCGTCCTGCCCAGGGAGGATTCCTGCTCCGACAGCGACGCCAACTTCCCCTCCTTGTCCAGCGTCTACGAGCCGTGTCCCCTGCGGCTGGAGTCCCTGCAGGTGGGATGGGTGCACAGGGAGCTTGGCTCAGCACCCAGCTGCCTCCTTCCATCGTGGGTTCCTTTTGCTCCCTGCTCTCTCAGGGGTATTTAGGCTGAGGCCTTTGCTGGTGCAGTGGGGCTGAGCTGCCGTGACTCAGAGAGAAACGTTTTGGTTCCGTGGCCACAGCATGGCTGTCCCACTGCAAACCTGCTGCAGCAAGTTCATCTGCCTCTGATTTTGATCTTCAGTATTTTTAAATATTATCTGGGGGTGTGTGCTGGCAGACTGTGAGTCTTCCCCATGCAAACTACTCCATACAGAAACCAAATTAAAATTCTGGTGGAAAACAGTGGGGAAGAGCCATGCAGTCAGAGATCAGTCTGCAAGGAGCCATGGAGTGACTCAAGGAGTACCTGTGGATGCCTTGTTGTAATTCATGTAGCCACAGCAAAGGGTAGATTTTGTAACATGCATCCCAAGAAGTCTCACTCTTTCTCTGACACAATAAATACTTGTTAAATCCAGCTTCACAGAAGGCAGCAGCAGTGTTACAGGATGTACAGAATGTCTTGCTCTTAGTTTTTTTGGTTACAGGAGCCCTCGCTTACAGTAAATAATTCATGGTGTTGCTACCTGATAGTGCTTCTGTAGCTCTTTGAGCAAAATTATGGAACAGGGAGGCTTTTAATCAGCTCTAGTATTCTAGAAGTTGTGCTGCAAGGTGTATCTGTTACATCAGAGTTCATTATATGGTGCCAGGGTTGATTAGCCCATTAACATCCTTCCAGTGTGTTTTTGGGGTATTTTGTGTAAACAGAAGGGGAAAATGCTGAATGGAATTTCTTTTATCTGTGTTTAGGTGTTGGCTCTTCTCGTGAAAGGTTATTTCCCTATGGCTCAGAGCTATTTCCTAGAACTTGGAGAAGTGGCTTGCAGATGCATGGAAGAAATGGATCCATCCATTCAGCTTCATGGAGCCAAAGTAAGAGCAGGAGGACACATCAGCATTGTTTTACCAAGTCAGTTCTGTCTGTCTGTGTGCTTTGCAAATGGGGATGAGTGGTGATGAATATTCAGAGCATCTGTGTGTGTGATGTAGAAATGCAGCACCCTGACACTTGGAGAAATGCACCTTCAGCTTCCAGTCTTGAAGTCTCAGCAGAATTTTGTTGCTCTGCTGAGTCACCAGGAAGCTTGGGAAATGCAAGGACTACAACACTGCTCCTTCCCTGACTGAGCATCAGCTGGTGCAGGGACTCTGTGACCCAAAGATTTCCTCTTTGTGCAGTAATTTGTTATTATCCAGCTGTGCTTGCTGGAGACTTTATGCAGGAAAAGCTTTTCCTCTAAATTCAGTCCTAGCAGGGACAGAACACTCCGGACCAGTACTGAATCTTTCATTTTTGTTCCCTGGGTGGGTAGATGCAGTCCTAGGTGAAGGTTGTGTAGTTCCATGCTCCTTGAGTCACCCCTGATGAAAACCTCCTTGCTTTTTGTTCTTTGCAGCTGCTGGAGGAGCTGGGCACGGGCGTCCTGCAGCAGCACAAACCCGACTCCCCCACTGCCCCTGAGCAGAGGGTGCCTGTCAGAGTGGTAAGTGAGAGATTCCACCTCACTGGGCTCCTTCCCTGGGCTCTGCAAAGCCACTGGCACAGACACAGATAAGTAATTGCAGGGAAGCAGGAAGGGACTCAGACTGCAGCTTTCTGGATGCCAGTATGGACAGTTTCTGTAGACTTCCTGCAGTAATTTGGCAGTTGTTCCTGTCTGCAGACAGATGTGTTGGGTTTTATTTCTTTTACGGGATGTTAACCCGTCTCTCTGCCTCTCCCCAGCTCTTGTAGCTCAGAGAGCTGGAAGAACAGCACTGATTTTGTGTGTGTTGTTACTGCTGCATGAAACTTTTAGAATTTTGGTGAATTTGTATTGTTAAAGAGCCAACCTGTGTTTTCTGGCTGCTCACCAGTGCAGAGAGAGTGGCCAGAACCACAATATATGTGAATTCAGAAAAATTCATTAGCTGTTTGCTGGCTAAGTTTGCAGAAGCTGAGTAATACAGGCCTGTTTAAATCTTGCTTCTGTGAACAGAAGGCAAGCTTAAAAATTTCTTTGGCTCATGCTGAGTTTTGAGCCTACAAGACAGGGAGTGTGTTCAGTAGCATCAGGTTCCTGTTATTTGCTATGAAGGTAAATTGTCAGGCAAATGAGAACACTCAGCTGTGTGGATTCAGGAGTGGCATTGCAACTCTGTTTAATGCAGTTTAAATTTCAGGGCATGTGGCCTTGAGAAGGAAACAAACAGAACTCAGTTAACAACTACTTCATAGCAGTACTAAAATGTCTTCAAAATGCTTCTGAATGCCAACTACTTTAGGCTCCAAACAACTGTAACACCTTCCACGTGTGATTATGCTCCCTGCTCTAAGTATTCCTTAAAGACCATCATCTTTAACACAAGAACTTAGGCGTGATTGTTGAGTTTAAAAGACAAACCTGGCTGTTTCTCCTGCAGGTTGTGACCTTCTGGACGATGATGTTGAATGGCCCCTTACCTGGCACTCTGCAGAACTCCCCCCACGCCACTCTCCAGACAAGTGCCTGTGATGCCCTGTCCTCTGTCTTACCAGAGGCGTTCAGCCTCCTGCCGGTGAGAGAACTCACCCCTGAATGTGCTGCTTTTACCTGTGAGGCTTTGTCCTTCTACACCAGATTACAGCAGTGTAAAGCCTTCTAAAACTTACCAGGAGAGAGTAAAGAAACCTCCCCCAAATTATTATTTTTTTTCCAACTTCTGAACATTGTGGCTGTTGGAGGCTGGGAAAGGCAATGCTGGGAGTAATTAGGCTGCCAGAACAATTAAACTGTGGGTCACAGCAGCTGTTTGGCCCTGCCAGGAATACCCAGCCTTGGCAATGATGCACAGGAGATGGAGGACAAGAATTTCATGGCGTGAGGGAGGGCTGAGGGGTTGTTATTGTGCTGGTTAATTCTCTGAAGAGCCAGCTGAGCCAACAGCCAGGGCCTGATGTTGTGCACTCATTTGCATGCGTGGTTTTTTTCCCTTTGCAACATGAAATATGCTTTTAAACATAAAAGCCTTGGCAGGAGATCCCCCCTGCATTGTGCAGCTCCTTCTGTGTCACCGTGCCCTTGCTGGGGTGTGCTCTGCCAGATCTCATTTGCCCAGGAATTGCTGGTCCAGCAGTATCTCTGGAATTCTCCAAGTACAGCGTGTACTTCATCCCCCCGTACTTTGATCCCATCCACTCTCCTGTCCCTGTGGCCAAGTGGGGTCAAGTCAGTGCCCACTGTGACCTTTTGTCATGGGCTGGTGAGCTGACAACCTGGCCAGGCTGAGCTCACCCTGCCTGCCTGTCCTGGTTAATGAGGGGCAGAGAGGGAAGGAAGGCAAAAGCAACCCATCCTCTCTGTGTTCCCCCTGATGGGCCATTCCTTCTGCTTCAGAGATTTAATATCTTGGTTTCCTTGGTGGTCTTACCTAACAGCAGTGAGACCCTGTGTGCTGGAAGTGCTCCTGTCCCCTGGGTGGGCTCCTGAAACACCCCTCAGTTCACTTGGAGCACGAAGGAGTGGAAGCTCCTTCAGATACAGAGGATTTGTGTGTGCCTGTGGGGCAGGGCTCTCCTCAGTGCCCCCAGTGCCACTCTGTTCCTCCTTGCAGGGTGACCAGCAGATCCTGTGTATCACCTTGCTGCTGGGCCTGAACCACAGCGAGAACCCCCTGGTGAAAGCTGCTGCTGCCCGTGCCCTGGGAGTCTACATCCTCTTCCCGTGCCTCAGGCAGGTCAGAGCCAGCCCTTTCCCTTCTTCTGAGCCATTTTATAATGGGTTTGATGAGCCATGAGTGTGGAACATGGGGTTTTTTGAAATGAATTGGCTTTACTTTTGGTCTGTAGTGTATTTATAGTTTTCCTTACTGGCTCCAGACCTGCTCTTGCCTTTCGTGTGAGAGCAGAATCAGTGCAGCTTTAAGGGAGGTGAAGCAGAAGTGAGAGGAAAAGGAGGGAGGTCAGGATGTGCCCAGGCTCTGAGGGATGGGAGCTGCAGTGGTTAGGTTGGCACAAAAGAGGTGAGGTGGAGCTGGGATGAGGGGAACAGCTGTACAGTGCTCTGTGGAGTTTAAAGTTTAAAGACTCAATCTTTGAGGTCTTTCCCAACCTTCAGGATTCTATGATTTTAACAAGTCTTCTATGTGAAGCCTTCAGTTTTGCTTAAAACCAAGAAATAAAGCTTATTTAGAGAAAAAAAGGTGGGGTTTTTTTTCTACAAAATTCCATCTTAGCTTGGCTGAGCTGGAAGATTAGTTTTTATAATATAACCTTAAGTGAATGATTGTAATAAAAAAGATATGCAGTAGCTGACTTTGGAATTTAATTCCAAAATATTTTGAAAGAAAATCCTTTACCATAGGCACATGTAATGTGCCACAGAAGAGAAGATTAGACAGGCAGCTCAACAGGGAGTTTGGAGAAGCAATTACTTCAAGAGTGGGATTTGACGAGTGTAAGGTTGGCAGTCCATGTAATTATGTTAAAATCCAAAGTAACTAAAGCACCAATGGAATTAAATAACACATGGAAGCTTTTCAGCAGCAGCTACCCAAGAGTGATGGACTTGGTCAGCATTCAGGCTTGGACTGGTAATTAAAGGTCAGGCAAATCTGCAGAGAGCACCATGAGCTCATTAAAGGTGTCACGGAGAAAAGAAGAGTAAATGAGTGGAGCTGGTCCCTCTCTTGCTTTCCCTGGAAAATCCAGAGTGTGTTACTGAGGAAATCACCTGCGTTTTGAGAACTTTGTGACTTGGCAGCAGTTTTTGCTTTGACAGGATGTGATGTTCGTGGCAGACACAGCAAATGCCATCCTGAACTCCCTCCACGACAAGTCTCCCAACGTCCGTGCCAAGGCAGCCTGGTCCCTGGGCAACCTCACAGACACCCTGATCATCAACATGTACGTGGCACACCCGCCCTGGGGGGACACTCCCTGTCCCAAACAGCCTGAGGACACGGCCTCAGGCTGTGCCAGGTTGGACACCAGGAGCAATTTCCCCATGGAAAGGGTGGTCGGGCACTGGAAGGGGCTGTGCAGGGAGGTTTGGAGTCCCTACCCATGGAAGTGTCTGGGGAATGATTGGATGTGGCACTCAGTGCTCTGGGCTGGTGATAAGGTGGGGATCAGGCACAGCTTGGACTCCATGCTCTGGGAGGGCTTTCCCAACCAAAATGATTCTGTGATATTTAACACCCAAATGAGCCGAAATTTGGCTTGGATCCTTCTTTTTAACCACCCTTTGCCTGTGTGTCTGCCAGTGTGTGACCCTGTTAAAGCATCCTGAATCCATGTGGGGACACCTTCCACTATCCCAAGGTGCTCCAAGCCCTGTCCAGCCTGGCCTTGGACACTTCCAAGGATGGGGCAGCCACAGCTGCTCTGGGCACCCTCACAAGGAAGAGGTTTTTTCTAATATTTGTTCTAAACCTACTCAGTTTGAAGCCATTCCCCCTTGTCCTGTCACTCTTTAAAACTTTTCACTTCTCAGTTTTCCATTTCTTGTGCGTTGCTTGGTGTAATTATGGGGTTCCTTTACTTCCAACGTAACACAGAAGTAAAATTAATAAATATTTAACCCTTCCTCAAGCCAGAGACTGAGGGAAGCCCAACCTACTGTTACATTTTTAACAGGAAAATAGTTATCATATATTCCTGCTACAGAATTGCCCCATAGCAATTCCTTGCCCTCTGTTTTTTATTACAGACTTAACCATTGCTAACCAGCTTTCTTGCATTGATAGTTTGGTTTTAAATTAATAAACATAGTGGTCACATGCAGAAAGGCCTGCCTTACATATTAGCCTTCTAAAGAGTGAAGGTTGCTTTAGAAGGTTGCTGCTAAAGAGTGAAGGGCCTTTATAAAGGGTTGTATCACATCTTTGGGGATGGGGCAGCCGAGCTGGGTGTTCACAGGGTGATTCTCCTGCCAGGGAAACCATGGGACAAAGCTTCCAGGAGGAACTTTCAGACCTCCTGCTGCTGAAATTGCTGCGGTCTGCAACGGAAGCATCCAAGGACAGAGACAAGGTAAGACTGAGGGGAAGGAGGGTGGAGTTGGTGTAGTTAACTCTTGGATTTAAAAAAAAAAAAACCAACAAGGAAAAAGCACCAGTTACTTTGGGTCTCTTTGCCCCAGCGTTTGGGGGCAGCTGCAGCTCAGATCCTCTCCTGAGGGCTGGTGTTCCGAGGTTCCCTGCGTTGTTTGAATTGCAGGGAATTGGACTGGGCTTTCCCGCAGCGCAGGGGTTTGTGGTTTGGTGTGTGGCCCTTGCAGAGAATGATCTTTCTGCTGGCGTTTAGGAAGACCCAGTGTGATTCCAGCTGTGCTCCCTGCTGGCTCTGAGATGATTTCACAGCAGGCTTGAAAGGACCAGCCCGCAGCCCGAAAACTGGAGAGGTTTTTGTGTGTTCCAGGTAAAGAGCAACGCTGTCCGTGCCCTCGGGAACGTGCTGCATTTCCTGCAGCCCTGCCACGTGGCCAACCCCAGGTTCAGGGAGGCCATCGAGGAGTCCCTGCAGGCCCTGATTGCCACGGTGGGCAGCGAGGCCACCATGAAGGTGCGCTGGAACGCGTGCTACGCGCTGGGGAACGTCTTCAAGAACCCTGCCCTGCCTCTGGGTGAGAGCCTGCTCCCTGTCCCCGGGCTGCCTCAGCACCCGTGGGTCTGATCAGATCATCTCTGGTGCTGACGGGGTGGAGAAGAAGGGGGGAAGTCAATGGAGCTGAGTCTTGCTGCCACAGCTTTCCCAGGACTCTTCCCAGTGGAACAGGCTCAGCTCCTGCCCTTGCCTGTGCAGGTGTAACTGCTGTGTTCAGTTGGATCTGCCAGGTACAGAAAGAGTGGGAGGGTGGGATTATAGGTGTGAATAAATGTCCTCTTGTAAAACCTCAGGAGATTAACTTTTAACTAATATTTCATTTCATAACCCCTGATTCTCTCATTTAAACCACAATAAATTCAATAAATGTCAGCCTATTAAATATTCGGGAGACATTTATAGTTTTGCATATTTTGGCTGATTAAAAAGGGGGTTTTTTTGGTTTTTTTTTTTCAGGAGAGGCACCTTGGGCCACGCAAGCTTTCAGTGCCCTTTCCTCTGTCGTCAAATCCTGCAAGAACTTCAAAGTGCGCATCAAGTCAGCCATGGCCCTGTCCATCCCCAGCAAGAGGGAATGCTACGGCTCCACGGAGCAGTTCTGCCAAATCTGGAGTGCCTTGGTGGTGGCCCTGCAGAGGAGCGAGGACACCGAGGACTTCCTGGAGTTCAAGTACAGCTCCAGCCTCAGGACCCAGATCTGCCGGGCTCTGCTGCACTTGCTGCGGCTGGCGAGGAGCACGGACCTGCCCCTCATCTGGGGGAGCCTCAGGGACCACGGGGAGGCCATCAAACCCTACGTCCTGCAGTACCTGAGGTCCTCGGGGGAGGAGAACGACGCGGGAACGCACACGGACGTGGGGGAGAGGGAGAGAGGCTTGCAGGGAGCCATCGACCATCTGAGTGGGGTAGAGAGAGAGCTTCAGGGCAAGGCCAGGGTCAGAGTGTCCCTGTACCTGGAGGATGTCCTGACAAACCACACCAATGCCACGGAACTGGCAGAGGCTTGAAGGAAGTGCCCATTTCAGTGACCAGAACTTCCACAGGGAGGCCTGAACTGTGTCCCCTTGCCCAGGGCATCCGGAGGAAAAGCTTCCTGCTGCTGATATTAAATATTTTATTTCAGACCTTATTCATAATGCCTCTAAGACTTCATTTTTATATTATTACCGTTTTTTATTGCTGTGTTTGGTGAACTCTGCTGTTGCCCTCCCTGGGGTGGGTTGGTGCACTTTGCTGTCACAGCGTCGCCACTTGGAAAACAAACGCCTCTTCCTCCTCAGTGTGTTTTATAAAGCTGCCTGTTCCCTCAGCTTATCTCAAAGCATTTTGTTCCTATTGCTGCAGGATCCAGAATCATGTTTGTAAAGCAGGGGGCTGGAAGAATTTTGTTTTTCAGAGCACTGCAAATGTTGTCACTCTTGTGTTCCTGCAATAAACCCAAATACGCCAATATTTGAAGAATAGCTCAGAGCAAACACCCTTTGCCTTTACCTGTCTGTGTTGTACACCTGGCCTGTGCCTCCCTGCTGCCTCCACTCATCCTGTCTTCCAAAAAAATCAAAATTCCTTGTTTCCATGTGGATGGTACCGTGCTGCCTAAGCCAGAAAATTCAAAGTAGGTTCCCCAAGGCTGGAATTTTGGCTCTTCAGGCACCTCTGTGGGAGGTGCAGTGATGTTCTAACAGCACAAGGATTCGTTTCTGGTTCTGGAGTTCTGTCCCCTTCCATTCCTTCCTGCTGATGTTACTTACTCTGTGTTTGCTCTGTGCTTACTCTGCTGATAGCCGGGGGAGCACTGAGCTCTCTGATGTTGCTGGGGACAAATCAGCCCCTCCAGGAATGAGCAGGGCTCTGGGGCACTCAGAGTTAAGTGCCTGCTGTCCTAACCCCGGGCTGGATGTTTGAACAGAGCTCAGGGCAAGCCCTGCCTGTTGTAAAACCTCTGGGGGATACAAAATTCATCTGCTTTGTTCTTCCACGCTCGCCGCTGGTTGCAGCAGGCCTCAAGTGCTGAGAGTATCCGAAACTTCCCGGGATAATGGAGCCTTTTTCAGTGCATGGATGGGGCCAGTTCTCTGCCAGGGATGACCTCTCCTGCTGTCCCAGCCTGGTGTGTGTGGTCAGGCTTGTGCCAGTGCTGGGAATCCCTGGGGTGGAGGCAGAGCTGAGCATCCCTGCCAGGCCCCGTCCTGGCTCTGCTTCAAGTGCCACATTTGCACTTCAGCTTCACTCGCTCCTTTTCTCCCTGGCTGCTGCAGCTGTACCTGAACCCATCTTTGAGCTCCCACACCTGAACCAAGCCTGTGTTTCTCCACTGCCTCGGGGAGAAATCAGTCCCATGGCCACTGAAAGCACAACTGGGCCTGGATTTCTTTCCCAAATTTGCTGACACCTGTAGAGCTGCCTCCATCCTGTACCAGCTGGAATGCTGGTCCTGAGGCAGCTGTGGGCCTTGGGAACAGGGTGTACCTGAGCTGCGTGTGCTCCAGCAGCCTCATCCAGTGTCAGGGTGTTCTCTGAACAGAGGAATCTCTGTTTTTATGCACTCCAGGAAGCAGATGGGAGCTGCTGTGATTCCCAGTAGGGCACCACCCTGAGCTGACCCTCTGGGGACAAAGGAGTGTGTGGCCAGGGTGGAGCAGGAGCAGGAGCTGGTTTTTGCTCTGGCTGGTGGAACTCCAGTCAGCATCTTCTGAAGCTGAGATAAACATCTCCCTGCCTGCTTTCCATCAGGAGCTGTGTGGCACAGGGGCATTGCTGGGGAGACCCCTGTGAAGGGTGGAGGAGGCAGGTGTGGCAGGGAGGCCGAATTTCTATGGGCAACAAATAAAAAGCCTCTGTGTGGGGTCAGTTGTGGGGTTCAGCTGTGCCTGGCCATGGCCCCACAGCTCCTTCTGCTGCTGCTGGCTGCACCTGGGAGCAGAGCTGAGGGAGGTGGGGCTGTTCTCTCCTGCCTGGTTCGGAGGTCAGTGATGATTTTACACATCCCTGCAGTGTCAGATGCTCTGTTTGGTGCCTGGCAGAGCAGCGTGGGCTGCGTGTGCCCTGTGCCACCCCTCACTGCCAGTGAGAGCCACAGGGCTGGACTCAGCCTCTGTCCTCCAGGGCCTGGTGGGGCACGAGGTGCTCGGGGCCGGGGAAAGGCAGCACCTTCCCCACCCGGGCCAAGGTTTTATTGTACTGCCTCTTTATTGTTGTGTTTACAAGCCAGGCCCTTTATAGGTTTTCCTATGAATAGTTCCAAGGAGAAGGTAATTACCTTATCACATGCAAGGATGATTTATAGCCAAGGTGGCAAGAGACATTCGAGCTCCGCATCGGCTCCGTTTGAAAGACAATCCGCCTGTTCTTCCGCGGGGTCACTGGGTGGGGAAAACAAAAGGGCTTTAGTGCCCGGCCTGATCCCAGCCCGGGGATGTCTCCTGCGGCCGAGCAGCCCCCGGGGCAGCCTTCCCCTGGGCTTGTCGCCCACCTGCAGCCCCCTGGGTGCCCCTGGGGACACCTGCGGTGGTGGGCTCCGCCCTGGGCAACCCCGCAAGGAGCCACCCCAGTGGGTCACTTACAGCGTCCCTGGGGGCTGTTAAACACCGGCTCGCCTGCACCGAGCGATTTCGATTGTTATTTTCATTTTAAAATGATTTTTTTCCCTTCTCTCCAACAACTGTGTCTGTGACCGGGGAGCAAAGGCAGTGATTTACCGGAGACCCCGCGGCTGTTGCGCCCTGAGCATCCCAAGGCAGCCGCCTCCGTGTCCGGCGGGCCCGGGAGCGGCCCCGGTCACCGGGCCACGAGGTGGCACCACGTCCCCGGGCACGGGCACGGCCCCGGCGGCGACAGCGGCGACAGCGGCGGCTCCGCGTGCCCGTGTCCCCTCGGTGGGGTCCCGGGTGTCCCCTCGGTGGGGTCCCGGCTGTCCCCTCGGTGCAGTCCCGGCTGTCCCCTCGGTGCGGTCCCGGGTGTCCCCTCGGTGCGGTCGCGGGGTCCCCTCGCAGGGTCCCCCGACAGGCCATGGGTGCCACCAGCCCCGGCACCCCCAGCCCGCGCCGCAGCCCCGGGACCCGAGCGGTGCCGGCGTTCCCCGGGCGGTAAATGGAACATTTTCGCTCCCGGTGCGCGGCCACGGGTGTGCCCGATGCTTTTGGCCCCGGAGGTGCGGGTGCTCCCTCCGCGCAGCCCCCGGGGCTGTGACCCCGGGGTCAGCGACGCCGGCCCATGAGCGATGGGGTGGCGAAGGCGGGGGTGACTTCCAGTGGCGAGGTCAAACTGATGCTCGGTTCATGCCTGCTGTCTCTCCTGTAAAAAATGGCTCCGCGCTATCTCGCAGGCCGTCCCTCCCTGGGACCCGCTAATTCGGTGATTTTTATCCTGTCTGTTTTCCTTTTCTCCCCCCTGCAGCCTCCCGGCGCTCCCCCTCGGGCGGCTCCGGGGTCGGCGCTGATGGATGGAGCCGGCAGCGCCCGCACGGAGGAGGCGACGGTCGGCGAGGGGATCTGGGCACAGCCCGGCCCTCGGTGGCCGGACCCGGCTGTCGCACCAGCCTCCGCTGCCCGGCCACGCTCCTCCCGGGGGCTAAAGCCTCTTGCGGGAGGGATCCCAGCAGGAGCGGTGTGGGCAAGCAGGGAAGGAGTGTGGAAGAAAACCGTGGGCACCGCAGCGCCAAGCAGGGATGGGGACAGAGATTCCGAAGGGGCTTGGAGAGCTCCGGAGAGCAGGATTGTCCCTGGGGTCATGCCTTCCTGTGCCACCCCCGGGAAAAGGGAGCCCACGCTGCTCCGGGGGGGTCCTCAGGCTCTCCGGGAGCCCAGACTGGTATTTCAGTCTAGACGTGCTGGTATTTTTTCAGTCCAGCAGATTTCCTTGATGGCCCAGCGGTGGAGCGGGGGCACGCTCGGCACGCTGGCACGGTGGCAGCTGCAGGGCAGGGGGGTTCCCACAGGGGCACAGCGTGGGCAGGGGTCCTGCCGAAGGCAACGTCCCCAATCCCCGCTCCTGGAGCAGCAGGAGAAACGTTTGCACTGGAAGGGAAGGGAAAACTTCATGGAACTCACAATTTGCTCATAAACCCGGGCTCGCGGGGTGGGAGGCTTGCCACGTCTTGCTCGAGCGCTGGCCCACGTGGAGAGGGCTGCGACGGGCTGGGTGATTCAACAGCCACCCCGTTCCTGCTGCCCCCGAGCGCTCCCGCACCGGCAGGGCTGGGCTGGGTAAATATTTTGGGGGGCCACCAGCTCGGTGCTGCCGGAAACGTCGCCGTGCCTCGGGTCAGTCCCCTGGCCGCTGCCGGCACCGGGCTGATGCTCTCAGCAGGCTGCCTGCCCAGGCAATGCACCTCTGCGTGCCACCCATCCCATGGGGACCCATCCCATGGGGACCCATCCCAGGGACTGCCGGCGGGACAAAGGCGGCTTTCAGGGCCCCGGCCGTGCTTGGGCGGCCTCGGAGATGTGTGAAATTCGGCTTTGGCCCAGCTCCTTCCTGGAGCGGAACTGTTCTCAGCGAAACCGTCCCCACCACCCGCCCTAATGGCTTTTCTCTGTGCGCCCGCATTAATGAACGCGAGGCCCAGCCTAATCGGGGGGAAGCCATGCAAGTAATTGCTTGAATTTTTAATTCGGGGTTATGATAGGGGAATCAAAGTCACACGGCGGCCGCTGAGGCCGCCCGCGGCTCCGCACCATTGACTCCCGCAATTTGCTTTTGATTTTTGCCCTCCCGGCTCCCCCCACGGCCCGGTGGGGACCCCGCTGGGGGCCGGGGCTGGACCCTCCCAGGGAGGGCACCTGCAGAGAAATGTGCTTGGAGTGAGGGTCCTGCCTGTGACAGGGGCTGGGGTGAGCTTGGCTGTGCCCAAGGGGGCCTCTTGCCACAGGTGGGAAGTTGTTGCCAGTCTGTAACAGCATTTCCTTGCTCCAAATCTGCTCTTCCACCTGCCCCTCACTGCGCTGCCTGCAGAGAGCTGGATTTTACTCTTCTTGGAACCTTTTGAATTTCTCTGATTCCACTGTGGCAGCTCTTGCCGTCAGCCTGGGGAGCAACCAGTGGGGACCCCCTGCACGGAGCACGTCTGGTGCCACCATCGTCACACAAAGGAGCGAGTGACACGGACACCCATAGCCATGGGGTGACACGTGGGACAGTGGGGCTGGCCAGGGTTTGGGTTGGGGCCTCTGTAGTGCCACTGGGACTCACGCTGAAGCTGCCCCAAATTTGGGATCCCTGTGCTCAGGGAGCTCCTCCAGCCCCGAGCATCCCCTGGGCCTTGGCACCGGCCATGCTGCTTTTGTTTTCCCAGAAAACAACCCCACCTCCGCACTGGTTCCAGCTCGCTTCCCTCCTCTTTGTCTTAAAATTAATAAAGAGTCAGAGGACGCGCGGCAAAGCAGAATGGCATCCGTGCAATGCCTGCCCCTGTGGGGACACCGTGGCCGGCAGGGCCACCCTGCCCGGCACCGGGATCGGGGAGCAACGGGAGGAGCCCTCGGGCCGGTGCCACACTCGCCACCGGGCACAGCCCCGCGTGGGACCGTCCCCGCGGGCACGGGGCAGCCCGGCTCCGCTCGGGGACCCACTGCCTGTGCCCCGTGACCCTGTGTTTGGGGTTTGGGCCGCTGTTGTGGTGTTCCTTGTGCCGCGATCCCACGGGCAGATAGCATTGTTTGCCCTGACACGTAAGCCAGTGACAACCTGCAAGAGCTCTGGCATGGATTCCGACCGCTCTCCCGGCCTGCCCCGCTTCCAGCGCCTTTTTATAGCCCAGCAGAACTTGTTTTGCTGTGGCAGCGAAGCAGAACCTGAGTGTGAGCTGGAGCTGCAGGGGGACGAGTGTGTGGCTGGCGGTGGGTGCCGGGTCACGTCCGCACCCCTGCAGCCCCAAACGCCCCCGCGGCGGGTCCCTGCTCCCCACGGAGGGTCCCTGCTCCCCACGGCGAGTCCCTGCTCCCCACAGCGAGTCCCTGCTCCCCGCGGCGGGTCCCTGCTCCCCACGGCGAGTCCCTGCTCCCCGCGGCAGGTCCCTGCTCCCCGCGGCGGGTCCCTGCTCCCCGCGGCGGGTCCCTGCTCCCCACGGAGGGTCCCTGCTCCCCACGGCTGCCCAGCTTCAGCCCTCCCCTCCAGCTCAATGCCTGGGGAGCTTGAGAGAAGCTCCCAGGCTCTGAAAATGAGGGGCCTGGGGTTTTGGGGGGACCCGGAGTGGGCTGGAGGCATACTACTGGGGAGGCCGCCAGTGCAGAAGGACACATTGTCATGGCCACGGGCAGGGGACAAGCTGAGGTGGTCCTGAGCCCCACTGCCTGTCCCCCTGGCAGAGTAAGGGGACACCAAGCAGCCCCAGAGGGGTCCCACCTGCAGGTGAGGGGCCACCAGCCCCTCTGTGCCCCTCCAGAACAGCAGAGCCTCGGCACAGGATGGGAGGTGAAGACGGATTATGAAAGTGTTTCTTTGCTTTGCTTTTGAGAAAGGAGAACTTCAAAGGGGCCATTTATCACCAGACAAAGAGAGTCGCGAGTTATTTGCAAAGTGTAAGGGAGAAACATTAATTATCGTTGTGACAGACAAACGCTGCTGCCGGGTGTCCTCCTGCCCACCCTGCCCCCGGCCCGGCAGGTCCCGGGTGGCTCCTGTCCTCCTGGAATGCCGGCCCCAGCTCCCGCCTCGTCTCCTCCACCTGTGCCAGGCGGCCCTGTGGGGCTGTGGGTGAGGGCACGGGGCTGATGGATGTCCCCAGGGCGATGGGTGTCCCCAGCACGGGTGCACCCACGTGGCAGGAGGGGCAGCATGGGCTCCCCGTTGTGTCCCCGGCGCTGACCCTGCTGCCAGCACAGCCCACCTGCTGCCAGCCCTGCCCGAGTGCTCCTGTGGGGTCTGACCAGACGTGCTGGACACCAGATGGGGATAAATCCGTGCCCTTCAATCCATCCATCCGCTTCAATCCATTCCTGAGCCCCAGAGCTTTTCTTCCTGGAAGATGCCCAGGTTCACGTTCGCTGCACTTGGAGCAGGGGGCACGCGGGTGGGAGAGGAGTCATTCCCACACCAAAGCCTGGCTCTGGTGACAGCTCGGACTTGTCCCTTCCCTGGGAGCTGAGCAGGCTGTGCAGCACAGCCCGTGCTGGGGTGTCTGTAGGGTGTCAGTGGGGTCTCTGTGCTGGGGACTGCAGATGGCAGGGACAGGGACAGCAGGGCCCAGGCCAGAGCTGAGGCACCAGACCCCTACGACTGAGCCGCTCTCCCAGCAGCCCTGCCGAGGGAGAGCCATGGCTCTGTCCATGATCTGGGAGGGAGAAGACAAGCAACAAGATAATTTGCCTCCCAAACAAAAGTGCCGACAGACCTGGCTGCCCTGGAGGGTGAAAGTGGCACCTCTGTGGCGTTGGAGGCTGCGAATGTCGGGGTGGTGGGGTGCGAGGGCTCCCCGTGGCCCCGCTGAGCGAGCCCCACGCGGGGCGGGCAGCTCTTCCTTTCATGTCTGATCCCTCCTGAAACCACAGCTTCCCTTCGCCCCGCGCGGGGATCAACCGCGGGTCATATTTAATAAAGGTGGGGATGGGAGAAGGCTTCAAAACATTACAAAACATTACATCACCTTGGTGTGGGGGAGGCGGAGGCAGGCCGGGAATGCAAAAATCTCAGCGCAAGTGGGGGCAGAGCAGAAAAAAAATCTCCGTGAGGGGGTTTAATGGGCCTGTTTGGTGGGAACTCTCTTGCCCACTGCCCGCGAGGTCAGAGGCGGTGTCTGCACGCGCTCAGGCGTTAAATGGAACTGTAAGGAAAAAATGAGAGGCAGATACGAAATGCGTAAGCGCGTCCGCGGCAGAAATCCCCCGGCGCTGTGCCCGCCCCGGCGGCTCGCAGGACAAGTCCCACCAGTGCCCCGTGGCTCCCGTGTCCCCGCTCTGCCGGGCGCAAGGGTGGGCACGAGGCTGCCCCGGCCGGGCTGCCCTGGCTCCTGGCTCCTGGCTCCTCTGCCAGGCGCAGCCGTGCGGTGCCAGGGGCAAAGTCCCCCGTGCCATGAGCCGTGCCCGTGGCTGACCCCGCGCTGGCCCCGCGGCCACGGCTGGCACCGATGGCTTCGCCGCCAAGTGGGAGCTGCAGCCCGGCTCAGGGCAAACGCTGCTGGCCCCTCTGTGGTGATGAGGAGGATGTGGCCGTGGGTAAGGGGTTGCCTGGACGAGGCAGTTGCAGCGGGATGGTTGTTCCCTCCTTGTGGGCAGTGGGAAGGGATGGGGCTGCTGGTTTGGTCCCTGGTGGCTCTGAGGTGATGGGCAGTGGGAAGGGATGGGGCTGCTGGTTTGGTCCCTGGTGGCTCTGATGTGATGGGCAGCGGGAGGTGAGGCCACTCCAGCCCTGGGAGCTGCTGGCCAGTGTGGGCTGGCTGCAAACCAGGTGGCTTCGCAGGGTTGCGGGGCAGAGCAGAGCATGCTCAGATTAAAAAAACCCTCCCGGTGCAGCCGCCCTGCGTTCCCAGCCGCAGCCACCTCCCTCTGAAAGCTCGGGCTGATGCTCCAGCCAAGCTGGGGCTGGGAAACTATGTGCTCCCAGCCCCGCGGGGCACCCACGGCCCCCCGAGCCGTAATGACTACGCTCTTCTGCTGAGGGGAGTTAATGAGCTGTGCCGGACAACGATGGGAAAAGGCCGCTTGCAGCGAGGCTCCTGACATCGCTGAGAGGAGCGGGGCGTGGAGGAAGGGGGAAGAGCAACGGGGTGAGAGAGATGGACCAGAAAACGATATCCACTTCATTAGCCAGGTGGTTCCAAATGTGTGGAAACAGGACAAGGTCCAGGTCACCCACTGTGACAGAACATTATTATCATGCGATGCCATGCAGCCTGTGCAAAGACCAAGTCAAAGCTCACCAGCCCACTTGAAAGGGAAAGGGGATCTTCTGGGAACAGGAGCCAGGCTGTTCCCAGGCTGGCGCAGGGTGGGGGTGTCACAGCCCGTGCCGGGGGGTCTGGGCGCTCCGCCCGGCTCCGGCTCTCCCCTGGCACCTGCAGAGCCTCCCACGATCTGCCCCGGGCAGGAGCCTGTGAAGGGTGGGAGCGCAGCCCGGGGGGCACGGCGCGTGGGAGACACGTCCTGGGGGCACTGAGTGGCTGCTCGGGGGTGGCAGAGGCTCTGCACGGTCCCTCAGCCCCACGGGCGGGTGGTTTGGTGTCTCCCATCACCCAGGATCTGGAGAGTTCTGGGGTGGTCAGGGACCCACTGTGGTGTGAAGGACGAGGGCACCCATGGGTGCGGGGACCTGGTGGGGATGTGCCCCTCGCCCTCAGAGGTGGGAAAGCTGGGCATGGGGGGACACTCACCCACCAGTGCCCTGGTCCCTGCAGCCTGCAGAGCTTTGGGTGTGGGGCACAGCAGAGCTGGGCAGCCCCTCACCCTTGCACAGAGGATTCTCATGGTGCCAGACGGGTGTGAGGGAGCTGCCGTGGTCTCCCCGGCTCTGCAGCCTCAGCACGTGAGAGCAGAGCTGGGAATTTGCTCTGCTGGGCCGAGGGCTCCAGCCTGGGACCCAGGAAGGGGCTTTTTTGGGATTTTTCAGGCCTCTCTTCTCTCAGCTGTGCTCAGGCTGCTGCGTGCCCACGACAAACCCTCTGTGGCCATCGTGTGCTCATCCACAGCCTCCCTCCCTCCCAACACACGGAGAGGTTTCCTGCTCCCTTTAGGTGGCTGATGCCCAGCATCCCACCCCTGGCTGAGGCTCTGCCCCGTCCCCCAAAGGGCAGGGGGGCTCCGAGGGTGCTGTGCTGCCATCCTGGCCCCGAGCTGCTCCTGGTCCATGGCGCAGGAATGGTTTTATCGACAGTTCAGCCCGTGCAGCTCCCAACACTCGCTCCCTCCGGCGGGTGCAGGCTGTTCCCTGCCGAGCCGCGGGGCTTTTCCCTTCCCTTCCCTCTGCCTGGCTCTGCAGGAAGCCACACTGCCACCAGCTCCCCAGCGTGTTTAACCCAGAGGGGATCCAGGGCCAGCGGTGTCAGGGACCAGCAGCTGAGCTCCCGAGGGGCTCTGGGGCTGCATTTGGGGTCTGCCATGGGTGCTGGTGGCTGGCAGGATTTTCTGTGTGTTTTGAGATGGGCAGGTAACTCTGGGTGCCCTGGAAATCGAATCTGGGCTGGGAACACGGGGTTTAGAGCTGTTGGCCTTTGCCAGGGCTGCCACTCAGGTGCCAGCCAAGAGCAGCAGGAACTGGAAGTGCTTTGGGCAACTGGGCAGTCATGAGTGGAGATTTCAGGCCTGCCTTCCCCTGAAGGGTCCCAGGCTCGTCTGCACCGTGCTCTGGGTGTGGTGCTGCCTCTTGTCTTGTGCCTGCTTTGATTTAAGCGAATTTGTTGATCTTTGGGACTTGGTATATTCACAGTAATAGGGAAAGCAGGTTTTTGTTCAGATCCCAGAGCACAGCTTGGATCTCTTCCTCTGCCCATTCCCAAACCTGTTCTGTGCTCCCAGCCCTGACTGCTGCCAAGGGTCAATGGGGGCTTCGTGTCCCCTGCGACCCCTGTCCCTGCAGTGTCCCCTTTGCTACCTGGGTGTCCTGCCATGTCCTGCACAGCTAAATGGCAGCGAGCCTGTCCCCAGAGCTGCCCCACAACGGGGGCCACGACCCCCATTGATAAGCCCCGTCTTGGGGGTGCTCCCCTGGACCCTCACAGCTGTTCCTGCTCTGCGCCCCCAGCTGAGCGCCCTGCAACGGGAGCTGCTGGGCGCCCTGCTCAGCTCCGGGGCCACCAAGGAGGGGCTGATCCGCGCCCTGGAGGACATGGTGCCCGCCGCCGGCTTCGGCGTCAAGCTGGAGAGCCTTCCGCTGTCTCCCGGCGGGACCCCCGACG